>KZ507215.1:18570-30769 GCA_002844005.1 Limosa lapponica baueri
TCAGTTTCACAGACAACTTCTTGAACTCTTCTGAGGGCAGTTAAATAAGCACAGCTAATTTATCTTCTATCATTTATTGTCTGCTCTTGCTCTCATGCCTCCTTTTCATGTCCTCTCCTGCGTAACTCCCAATATTCAAGTCCCTCTTGACGTGAAGGCTTCCTGGTTTTGTTACCTCTCCCTAAAGCCCCAAACTGGCTTTATCTTGTAACACTCTTATTCTGGTCAACCTCAACATTGCTACTGAGGATACACCTCTATACCTAATGAAATTACTGGTTTTCTCCTTCATTGTATCCACAAATACTGCTTACGTAGCTCACCAATACCACACACATTGCAAATACTTGTGTTGTCCAAAATGCTGCAGAGGTTTTCTTCCTGAGTGCAAGAAGTGAACACAAAACTCAGGAACGAGTGCAGATGATTCCTGCCAATGCACACTACTTGTATATGCAATTAATCTACTTTGCCCTCATTAACCTCACCCATCCAGCTTTGTTAACTTGTTCCTAAAATCAATGAAACTCTGGCAAAGTTAACTGAAATAAAGATGTGCAATCTCTCAGCTGCTGCTGTATGGAGAAGAAGATTCAATCTTCTCCGTCAAAGAGCTCCTGAACATGGCACAGCATCATCAGCAAGGCACATGGGGGCACGACAGGAACCCAAAATAATGCTTCACAACTGGTCACACATCAGCTGTGTGTCCTCCTGCTATTATCTTTAAATGGGAGAAGTCAAATGGGAAAAATAAGCAAGTTGGAAATCTTTTCTTAAGAGAGATTTTTCTCTACGGCAACATTGTTTTAAAAGAAAAGGCTCAAAAAGACTCCTAATCAATGAGAAAAATCCTGTTTCCTTCACCCCTTAAACCTTGGACAACATTACCTCGGTTTCCCCTAGCACTTCCTCTCAGAAGCGATAAATCCGGATGCTCCAAGCTCTGTTTAGGTTTCCCTCCAAAACTAATCAATACTCCTGACTACACATGACCTCTGTTCTGTCTGCCCCACCTCTGTCTTGAGTCCTACTTTCTGCACCTGAGAAGGAAGGATGAATACTCCTCAGGGAGGGAAGACCTATGTATACTTGTGACCATGAATAAAATCTTCGTTAGGCAAGTATTTTTTCCTAAATGTTAATATAGCAATATAATACCCCTATAAATAATTATTTGGTGGAAGTTTGAAGCAGCTAAATTCTGTAACTACTTTTTGGACTCATCGCTTATATGTTCCAACACTTACTTGCTACACAAACCTAAGCTTTCTTCCACCAATAAAATTATTCAATCGTAACAAATAAAGGAAATAAAATGTATGTCCTCTTAATATATCCGCGTCGCGTTAGTCACTAAGTCTCCAGATAAGTCAGAAGTCTGCAGTCCTGATATTCAGCATAGTGGAAAACCAACAGAAGGGCCCCGTAGCTATGCTCACAATCTGTCCTCGCAAAACATCTGACAGCTGCAACACTAACAAAATTAACAGTGGATGAATTAGTACCAGACGCTAAACAGTTGCTATAGAAAGACTCATCCATTTCTTTTCTTCTTCTCCCCTTCTTCAACCCGGCTACCCCACCACTTCATAAAATTAACACTCGGTATCATTTTTTTTTCTTTTGTTATTTAATAAAAAGCACCACAAATAGCCTTTCATACACAAGATGATGAACTCCAGGCCGTGATCTCCCCAGACTCTTAAAGACACAGTCTGCAGCTGAAAGGACTGTGTCCCACTTCTCTCACTGCTTTTGAGCAGCAAACGTGCATCCACTTGCAGAGTTTCTCACTTGCAGGTTTTGGGATCCCACCTGGGGCCGTGACAGAACTGCAGCTGAACAAGGCAACGCCTGGTCCCTTTCTTTACAGGCTCTCTGCCCACACCCAGCTGCATTTCTACCTGCCTTCGCCTGCTACTTTTCTGCTCTTCCTTCCTTCCCTGCCTTCTTAGGTCTTCTTTCACTGAGCATTTTTAAAATTTTGGGTAAGGAGGCCCAGTTCAAATGTGAGCATTCAAACTCATATTGCAACATCTGAAGCAGGTGGAGTCCTGAAGTCCTACAAGGGCATAAAGAAAAGCAACTCTGGACATCAAATTCAGAAGAGTATTCCAGCACTGAACTGGAAATGAGGGCAAGTGTCAGGTGTTAAATTATACAGCCACCTTTACTCTATCTTGCGTCAACTGATTCAACGTGAAAACACATCACCATTCAGCTAGGAGAATAAAAAACAAAAAACCACTGAAACTCATCAATACCGATTTAAACAAAAATTTTATATATTTCTATATATAAACTAATTGTGTCATCAGGGAAAAGTAACCGTCTTTAAAGGATCGGCTACACATGAGGAATATGTTACCAGGAAACTCCTGTGTTACTTTTTGGCTAGATAGCATACTTTTAACAGTCCTGACAAGTAGATAAATCTAAATATACAAAAACCAGCAGCATACCATCACTTGCTGACAGCATTTCAATCATTCACTTTTGCAAGAAGCCTAATATGATTTGGAAGTGACTACACTAAGTATGAAGTAAAATGTCTATATTCTGCATGACCACTCAGTGCGCATGTCCCTGTTTCGTAAGCTACAAACAATGATTGAAAATAATGTTATGGTAAACACTGCGACTAGGAAAGTAATTCCTGGGTCACTGAGTCCAACTCTTGATATCACAGACAAATACGTCCTATACTATCTGTACAACCTGCTTTATAAATTCTCTATTGAAGACAGGTATGGCCATATACTGCAGGCTGGGACTGAGACAGCAAGATCCGTGATGGGGAAAGAATAAATTAAAAAAACAAAAATGAGGTTGCAACTGGAGTCAGCAAACTTTTATGTAAAATATATAAAACCCAAACATTATTATTACAAGTCCTTCCCGTGCCCTTCTCCCAGCAGTTCACTGACTTGTCTTTCTCTGGCATATCTCTCTGAAATACAAACATTTTTTTTTAGCGTAGTTCTTCCTTTTACACATTCATCCTGTCATCTCTTCAGGAAAGACGCTGTTTGAACTTCAGGTGTTAAGTAAAAAGAGCTTGTGCTAATGCCTGTGAAGACCACAAGTAGTACATGCCTTTAAGATTACTTCATTAACATGACTTCTTGGCAGGATTCAAAAAGCAGTTTACAGAGAACGCTGCAGCAACACCGATTTCTTCCTAGCTGGGACTCCTACGATCTTGCCATGCTCGCTCTCGCTCTCTCTCTCTCATTTTAGCTTTGCGAATGAGTAGAAAGACAACTTTAAAAGATGAAAAAAGGCTTTGTAAAAATTGCATGACAGAACACCGGATTCATACTATTTAAGTTAATATATAGTAGATGTACTGTTTGCAAAGATAAAGCTTTCCTACTTTCACCACTGCAGACTGCTGAATTTGATGAAATTCTCTCTTTCTTGCTTAATGTCACCATCAATTACAAAATAACCAAAAGACCAAGACGTGGGGTCCCACCTGCGCAGCCACTTACTGCCCCTGAACACCCCATTTCTTGCTAACAGGATGTGGGTGATACTTTCGTTATTGACACTAGAGCTCGTAAAGGATTTGTATCTAAGTTGTGCTCCGCAAGGCTAACAAAAGTAGGAAGTAGGAATGAAGGCAAGAGATGACAGAATCTGACAGACACAGGTCTGAACAGCAAAAATCTGCTGCCCACATAAAGATATGTCTCCATTTTAGCTCATAGTTAAACTATATGCCTATCTTAAAGATCAAAAAAACAAGAAGAAGAGCAACCAGGTATCTGAGATTTAATACCTATATACTGTGTAGCCATCACTTGATGATTACACAAACACACAGGCTTACGCACACAAAGAGCAGACACAAAATAGCTATCACTTCAAAAACACAATGCCATCTGAAGTGCACTGCACCGTGATTGTTTTACAATGAGTTTTCTAAGGTGGGCTTCAAAACATGTTTTAGATCATCTTTTCCCTTCTATCCTTAATACTCACAGAGAAAAAACTACTCCTCCTAGTTAATCATTTCCCTTCCATTTCTTGACAAAATTCTATTATTATAGTCATATTTCTGAGGCAGCCCCAAAACAGGAGAAGGAGTGAGGAAAGAAAATACTTTTCTTCCTTATTTTTTTTTTTCCAGGTAGAAAATGCTAAACGGAGAACACTGCTGTTTGGCTCAAAATCACTATAAGGACACTTTATATACATTTCCTTCTACAGCTCAGAAGAATCAAAAGCAGTACAATAGAAAAAAATATAATATTACGTTTCTGAAGTTGAATTTTTAGAATAAAGAAAAAGTAGTAACTGATTTCTTTATAGGAATTAAATTTTCCCTGATGTGATCTAAAAGCTTTTGCTTCTTTATACCAAATTTTAAACCCGTGTTTGCACAGTGAGGTTGCCCTGTGTTATGGTAGAGGGCTGCAACTTTCCTCCCAACTTTCTTGCTGTTTAAAATTCCATACAATAATATTGTAGCAAATAAATTAAAATGCATTATTTATCTTTTTTAATGTAAGAGTGAGGATTTTCATCCTCCCGTTACTCTGCTTCTATAGCTTCTTTTACTTGTAAAGTCAAGGTTTAAATAGTTGTATCAACTTTTAAATAGGTCTTCTACAGGTGCTTTAAAAAGCAAGATTGTTTGCATCATAATTGAAGGCACCTACAAAGCACCACTGTAAACATTTTCCATGCCAAGAAACAGGAGTTTCTTTAGGGCTTGTGAGCCCTTTGCAATCTGGAGCCATATGCCATTTCAGTAGTGCTTCAAGTCCTTACTTGTTAGACTCTCTTTAATTTTGAATTGATGCCAAGGTCAGACATCATAGCAGAGATTTCCCATTTAAAAGCTTACCCTTTTTTTTTCAAAATACCTCCGTACACTTTGCAACATTAGCACAGCTTTACGCTAATATACCACAAAACCTATTTTTTCAGTTTCATTCTATTTTCTTCAGTTTTACCAGGCCCTCTTCTGCCCCCTCACACTCGGTTCAAAGCCCATTGAAAGTTACTGGTTACGGACTGGGTCATACATTTTATGAAGAGCAGGTGGAGCACAACAAGGAGCCCTGCAACTTTAAAGCATGAAGAAGACATTTTCCGGACTCCCCAGTAAAAACCTAATAGCACCTCAGAAAGGACAACAGACATGGCACCCTTAGAAACATATCACTGGAAATTTAAAATAAATAAATAAGTAAAAGATACTGACAATACGTACTTTTGACAAAGCTGGCTAAACAGCACTTTGGGGGAAAGAGGACCTTTTCCAGCTTCCCTCATGCTGTGAAGGAATAAGAACATCGCTGAAGTCAAGGGTCCTGGGCTGGAGAGGTTTACCACCAAAGGATCCTTCAAAGCAAAGGTAAATTGCACATCAGATTTCAAAGCTAACAACACACAAGGCCTATTTTAAGTTAGTACATTTATGACAAAGAACAATGCAACTTTCAGTCTTAGAGTGGGTTTGGTTGTTTGTTTTTTTAAAAGTTGATGTCTCCTACATAATTGAAATCATAGAATGGTCTAGGTTGGAAGGGACCTTTCAGATCATCAAGTCCAATCATCAACCTAACACTGCCACAACCACCACTAAACCATGTCCCTCAGCCCCACATCTGCCCGTCTTTTAAATACCTCCAGGGATGGTGCCTCACCCACTTCCCTAGGCAGCCTGTTCCCATGCTTGATAACCCTTTTGGTGTAGAAATTTTTCCTTATATCCTTCCTAAACCTCCCCTGGTGCAACTTAAGGCCATTTCCTCTTGTCCTATCGCCTGTGACTTGGGAGAAGAGACTGACCCCCACCTCCCTACAACCTCCTTTGAGGGAGTTGTAGAGAGCGATAAGGTCTCCCCTCAGCCTCCTCTTCTCCAGGCTGAACAACCCCAGCTCCCTCAGCCTCTCCTCAGAAGACTTGTGCTCCAGACCCCTCGCCAGCTTCGTTGCCCTTCTCTGGACCCGCTCCAGCACCTCAACGTCTTCCTTGTAGTGAGGGGTCCAAAACTGGACACAGTATTTGAGGTGGGGCCTCACCAGTGCCCAGTACAGGGGGACGGTCACTTTACCAAGCAGGAAGCTGGGAGTTTCTCCATTACTAGAAGTTAGACTAATGCCGCTCTCTAATCCCGTGCTGACATACAAAGACCAGAAAACACAAGTTTTTGTTCCAAATACCTTATTTACGTCGTAAGCATTGTCATTAAATAATAATAATAAAAAAATCTTTCAACCTTATGGCTGTGCAAGTTTCACATCAAGCATAAGCCAATGTACCACTGGCTTTCTAAGCCTCTGGGCACAAACAAGCTCCAGATCTCCACTGTGGCTCAGGATAACTTAGTGAAACGTGTTGCTGCTCAGAACTGCCACTGGAGGTAATACAGACAGCCACGCAGAGAATTTCACACTGTTCTTGCCTGGAGAAGCTATGAACATCACTGACAGCCACATACAGAAATCTTCATCATTTCAGAGGTATCTGAAACAGAATCCCACCTCAACCTTCCCTGCCACCAGAAAGCTCCCAGTGAACAGCAGAAAAAGAAAAAATGCAAAAAAAAAATAAATATATGAAAGCCTCTGTTAAGTGCTACTAGACGGAAAGGGGTATCATCTTTATTGTCAACAATGTATTATGGAAACCCAAGTCTCTCCAAGACATGACCAAGAACAGCAACATGTTCCTTTGACAATAACCACAGGAGTCTCTTTCCCATATGCCTGCAATGAGCTTCAGGACAACAAATTTGGTCCTCACTCTCAGTTTAATCCTTCGGCCCATGAAGCATGTAACAAATTTTAAAAGCCTTATCAATGAAAGGCTGCAACAGATTGGAATAAAATATTTCATGAACACTTTCTAGAGCCATATATACCATTTTCTGTACCATACATTCATACTGAAGAAATTAAATGGGAAAAAAAAATAAGTCAGCCATTCTTTCTTAAGGTCAGACATTATTTGCTACTTCAATGTCACAAAATGTGAAAGGAAGTGATTATTCCTTCTCCTCCAGGGCTGAATAATTAGTTTTGTAAAAGGAGTAAGTTCACAGAAATCATAAACTGGCTAAACAATTACAAGGCAAAAGAAAGAGGAGAGTAAGAGCATCTCTCTAATGGAGATGCGATTTCTCATCCTCCAGCTTCATCCCACATTTCCCCAAATTTGTATTCCTCATTGCATACTTACCAATTGGGAGTCTGAAGTATGACAGATTTTTAACTTTGTTCCTTTCTCCTTCATCTCATACATCAGTTCATTTAGTATGTGAGTCTGTGCCAAGTTCTTAAAGGAAGAAAAAAAACAAATCCAAGAAACACATGCTGATCTTTCAACTGTACATTTTTCTTTAGTTCTAAATTCTAGATTAAGGGATAGAAAAAAGCGGATATTTTTAATAACATACAAATGAGGTTTAAATCAGACTACCAGAAAAAGCAGGTATCACTCCTACAAGAGGCAAGATCATTGAGCTCAGACTGTTTCTAAAATTGTATCTATTTCCGTTTGTGTAATTCCAAAGTGGTTACCTAGTAATAACTTCATTATTTTTGTTGAACAACAAGTTTCGTTAACTTTTCTTTCTTTTTTTTTTTTATTTTGTTATGGTGAGGACATTAGCATCAGAAATCATCTGTTTCTTTTAAACTCTGCAGTCCCCTTCATCCTGGCCCAGGAAGCACAAAGGTTTTGGCACACCGAGAAGCATTACCTCTCTGAATTTGAGAGAGAAACCAACTCAATATATCTCAGCTTTGTTTCTTTATTTTTGGTTAACTTTGACTGCAGATCAGTTACATTTCTACAATGCCCTAAGTATGGACAGAGAACAATTTGCAGTAGTTCTACTCCTTACAAATACAGTATTTGTTTGCTGAGTTTCATAATCACTACCATAAACACAAGGTAAAGAGTACCAGCTCAGAACACTTTTGTAGCAGTTTTCTCTCATTTGTTCATTCCTGTCTGCAGACAAAGAGATGTTCCTGCTCAACTGACAAGCAATAGGATGGTCCAATATAAAACCCGCTAAGGATGCTGCTTTTTTGAGGGTGTTGGATTAGTTGTACACTCGACATCAATAAAAGTGTATTAGTATAGCTCATTCCTCTTCCTCTGGCCAGAAAAAAAACCCCCTCATAATCAATAAAAGTACTTTTATAACTGCATCCGTTGTAGGGGCTTAAAACCATCACAAGGCACTGCGCAGACATTTATATTACGCACAAAGTACCACTTTTCACACCCACCGCTATGGTAAATACTGTGCATTACTCATGACTGCCTAATGCTGAACTACAAATAAAACCATATGCTAGAGCACAACCCACACACATATGCAGTGTGTAAAACACTTGACATTTTCATTTGTCTCATTACTGTGAAAAATGCTACTGATCCAGGAATTCTTTTTTGTTATAACAGGAAATCTTGCTTGGAGAGCAAGGAGTGAAAAAGAATTTGAAAAGGACCTTCAGAAAGCAGAATGAAGATTGGTAACAGTCAGAACCTTTTCTGAAGCCTACAGTTTATACAGATGAAGTATTTCTGAAATCTATTACAAGAAAGTTGCATGATCTTCCCATCTTACCTGCATGACAGCGTTAAAAAAGCACGTATTTCCTAAATTATTTATTCCTTTAACTGGAACTGATGCACCATTACCAGAACTTTTTCCTTTCAGTATTTCACTTGTTTCACTGTTTTCTTCACGGAGTCGTATGATTTTTGATGAACCTATAATTAAACTATAGATTAACATAATTGCATTATATTAAGTTTAATCAATACAGTCCTTCCATGGATTATGTTTATCATTTTTAACATCTGTGGAAAGATACCTTGGTGGTACTCTTAAACTGCTTTACGTAATCTTTAAAAAAAAAGAGTCATCAGCAGTTAAACTCCTGGGAAAAAACAATCCCCCCCAGTAACTACATATATCCCACAAAACCTTCCACAATAATCACACTGTCCCATAAGACTGTAATTTCTTCAATTACCCAGGCAATAAAGTAAAATGGGCTGCGTTAACTTATTAACAATAGGCAGTTAAGGTGTACGTTCATTAGACACACTAGAAACACCACAAAAAGGCTGCTTTTTGGTGCATTTGAAGAGAGGTAACCAAAAGTTACCACCTGAATGCTGCAAGTCTCTATCAATTACCACGCTTTGTTTGAATCGCCTCGTACAACTCGACCAATGGCCAAATCAGAGTTGTTATCAGTTTCCCCAAACGCTACATTTGCTCCTCCACCCACCTCCCTTTGTCACAGCCTGAGGAATTGCTAACAGAACCCAAATCCGTACAACGTTGCTGCTTTAATTTTAAACAGCAAAAATTTGATAAAACTGCAATGGAATATGCTACCAGTATTACGTCCACGTACTTCCCCATTTCCCTTATTATTTAAATAGATGAGGGGCAGCAAAGTTAGACTGTCATTAACTTGTAGCCTAGAGGTAATGGAAAGACCTGAGATAACAATATTTAGCCTCAAATTTTACTAGCAACTTTCATATTGTCATGGTTGCAGGACTAAATATAAACATTACTGACATCTGCAGTGTCTTAAATATTGATTAACAATGCATGTCAATGTAAACGAGTTATGGACTTAATAGATGCCAAGAACTGTGATGCTGCAATCTCTGTCTTGACATATGAATTCATGTATTTGTTCTAATGAGTTTCACATTGAAGTCTCATTAAAGTGTTCTTGAGAAATAGCTAACAGACCTATTTACGTTAATGAAATGCTCATGCCAAAAGGTTTTTTTATGTACAATCTTAGGTAGCTTCTTGCTTAGAAGATGAAAAACTATAATTAAATAAAAAATAAGTCATTAAAATATCTATTGTATCCGGCAACAAGCTTCTGATGCAGTCTGTCTGCACCCTATAATGCCATCAAGGCATAATTATTTTTCTAAATTGTATCCAAGTTTGTCAAAACACAGTTAGAGGTGCTTTGCTGTTTAACAACGTTTTAAAACGTTCTTGGTAATACTGCTTACACAGCTTTCCACTCGTGTGGAAAATTAAGACAGTACAAGGGCAAAGTAAGACACCAAGTTCTTGAAAAAGCAGACAAAGTGTTTTTGAATGCAAGGGATGACAAACGGCTTGGGAGCTGCGCACACCCTGAAACAGCCCCTGCTTTACGGGGCAGGGGAAGCAACACCTTTTAACTGACAGGTTTACAGGGGACACGCTACGGTGTCTGAGACTCATCCACCCACCCAGAGCCCCAAAAGAATCGTAGCAGCAGAATGGGAGCTCCAAGTGTCTGCAACCCAAAGGCACTGCTGACTCTCAGAAGTTTAATAATACAAGTGGAGACTTCTTCCCCTCAGAAAAGTGAGAGAGAAGTGCTGGGGAGAAGAGATGGTTAAAAGGCAAAAAAAAAAAAAAACCAAAAAAAAAGGCAAAATTGTGTAAATAATTTGTGTATTAGTATACCACAGTTGTTGCATTTATCCATCGGCATTCAAAAACATCTGGGACAGCATCTTAAAGTAAACAATGTTCACAAGGCCATCTGGACAAAACTGCAGGCAAAAATTAAAGCATAAGCATATGGAAAAGCAGATTTTTCTCTTCCCTTTAGCAGTACAGGATGACAAATGTCAAACCTAGATCTGTCCACGCTTCACTGTGCTATGCTTTGCAGCACCACCTGGCTCTCCTTGCACAGCCACCAAATATGGACAGCACTGCCACAGCGGACCATATCTGCAGGGCAAACTCGATAAAAGCATTTCACTTCATGGTTAAATGGCAGCTTCACACAAGTAGCAAGGTTCCATTTGCTGAACCTTACATATAAATCATTTAAGGGGGAAAAACAAAGCCGATGCATCCAGCTTTGCGATAAGAGCTGGATGAATATGCAATTATAAAACACAGTAAATGAGAACCAGACATCCGATTGCCGCAAAGCTGGATAATTAGTACAGGGATACGGAGAAGTAGTAGTAAACTAAGAAAAGGCCTGTATGTTGTTACTGAAGTCTAGGAAACTCCTTTCATTCAGAAGGTTTTAATTACTGCCTCTTGATTTTTAATAGATTTTACAAACACAATCCACGTGACATTTCGCTAGTTTTTTGTATCTGTGAAAAAGTCTTGACAGAGAAGTGTTGCTTTGCCATTACAAACATTATCTGCTGCCTCGTTTGTTCCATGCAGATATTTTCAAGGACATACACAGAGCCAGAGGAGGGACAGCAGTTTTTAATTTAACTCTGCTCAGTGTCCCCAGCTCAGTGATAAATGACAGACAGGCCTGAAGCTGAATGTTTAGTTGACATGTGAAGAGTTGGTCAGTCTTAATGGAAGATGCTGGTAATGACTGTGATAGCTAATACTTCTACAGATTTGGGCTGGAGGGTTCTTCTGCAAGATTAACCCAAGGCTACAAGCATGTTATTAATCAAAAGGGTAATACGTAATTTTTTAAAGTGAATTTGCACTGAACTGTTCCACAGACTCTTGCCGACACAGTCTTGCAATCCTGTAATGTTTTAACAGGGGAGCTTTTAGATATGAAAAGCGACCTCTATGCCAGTATAGCCACAACGAGGACCCCAGCAGAAGGACCCCATTGAAATGGCTGTCATCTGCTGCTGCCCACAAGGGCCTTCATCTCCTAGCCAAAAAGCGTTCTGAGAAAAGAAGCACTCCAAGCCACCCTGCTGTGTGCAGTAATACCTGTTACAAAGGACCTCGTTGATGTTAACAAGAGCAAGGCAGGTGAAAAGCACAAAAGTAATAAAATTCAAAGATTAATTTCTGCCTGTAGTTCACTATTACATCTTTTAGAGAATTGACATAGTGCCCCTCAACCTCTCTGCCCTTCTCAGGCACTGCAGGCATCAGCCCCAGGCAGGTCTGTCCCTCCGCAGTGGGGACAGGGCATCCGACAGGGACTGTTTTGGGGCTCATATGTTCAGACTACACCTCTCTGCCAGACTCCTCCTGCAGTTTTGTTGCAGAGGTAGCCTTCCTAATCCAGTCACACAGGAAGAACTCTCACCCAAGTTGTTCCTTGATCACCACAACCTCCTTTTCCCTCAACAAAGCATATCCGGCTCCAGAGATGCCTGACCAGAGCACTCTGCCAAGACCCACTGCCCAGCTCTCCATCCAACTCATCACACCCTACTAACCACCTCTTCCCT
>KZ507216.1:85720-99684 GCA_002844005.1 Limosa lapponica baueri
CATCAAGTAGCAGGGGTTTCACTGAGTTGTCGAATGCTGCTCGCTTCCTCCTCTGCATGAAATACAGAGATCACCAGTATAGAGAGAGACCACCAACAGTATTGGTGTTTGGGCATAAATATCAAGGTCAGTGATGCAACTGGTATTACAGAGCCGCCCGTGAGATTCAGCTCTGTCGCATCCCAGAAGGGAGATTTTGGGGTGCTTTTCAGGCCACTGGTTTGAAGAGAAATCTGAGTGTTGTTTTGTAAATACTGTGGGATCACTGTAGTGACAGGTATCACGTGTCTCCAGGGGAATGTGTCGCTGATAAAGAGCTTAATTGGGTGCTTGGAGCCTTAGCAGAGAAGTTTAACACACACACACACACACAAAAAGAGACGCTTTTGGGAGACATGCTGGACAGCCTTAATCCTGAACACTTTCTGTGCTTCCAGAAATTTGTTGTCATCAAATGCAGCACTAATGCAGACAAGTAGAGAGGCTGCTGCGGTTTTCAGTAGTCAGTGAGGGGGTCAGAAACTGTGATTTGTGTACGGCCAGAATACAAAGATGTTGGATGGATTGGTGTTAGACAAGGACTGATCAAAAGAATGTAACAGATCTTGATTATTAGTTGCCCTTGATTTTATTTATAGTAATTGTGAAGTTGCAAAGGGTTTTAGTTTTATTTTGAAAGACTCATTTACATTCCCTTGAATTCTTGAGTAACCAGTAGTATCTGGCTCAGCACAGAAGTCTGCCAAAGGTATTGTTTTGCAGGAATTATGCTATAATTATGTGATCATTATACTAACATTTTTTCCTAATCTCTAGCTATCTAACTCTCCTCTGTCTCTGGAACTTTGAAAAGTCTCAACTTGTTTGTGGAGCAAATTAAATTCCGAAGGATGTCCATTTGTCGGTTTGGTTTTTTGGATATTGATTCCCTTGAGCAACTTTTGTTGAACAGAATATACACGACTATCTTTCTTACTGCATTTCTGATCATTATTTATGAATGTCTTTAAATGTCCGGATTAAAAACGGCAATTTGCCTTTGCAGTCAGAAGGATACCTGTATAGAATTCTAGCCAAAGTTCATTCTTGAGGAGTTTGTAGTGTAGGTTTCTGCATATACTCACAGAAATAGATTGTTGTGTATTTTCAGAATAGGGTTTATTCGGTGCGTATTACAGAGGTAGCACATGTTGAAAGTGGTCTAAGCTACCTGACATCAGGTTTTGCAATTTATTCCCTTGGAACTGGAATTCTTTTTAGCCTGTTTTCCAATGGAAGCAAAGCTTATTCAGAGAAGGGTAACCTAAGTTTCTACAGAATTTCTAAAATGAGGCTGTTAGGCAGTGAAGAGGGAAGTCCACCTGATGAAAAGTGGCAGCATAGGCTTTGCATCTTCTTAGAGGTAAGAAATCCTTGCTGCAACAGCCTTTGTAAATACCCCAGCTGTGAGACGAGCTTCAGTCACACCTTTGAGAGGATTGCACGCAGAACTCATAGTGTTGCTTATTTTAAAATACATTCACAAGATGCAAATTGACACTCATTAGTTCAGACGCAGGGAAACTGCTGCAAATACCTTGCTCGCATTATAGTAATATTCATACGGCGCTTCCCGTCTGGAAGCTTTACAGACTTAAATTCTTTCAGCATTATTACATGAATGTGAAGGATGGAAGTATTATTCCTTTATTGCTATTACTGGGCAAATTGAAACAGAGAAGTTACCTGAGAAACACAAGATTACACATGAAACCTGTGTTAGAGCTGGAAATGACACCCCCTCTTCTGTTCCTTTACTGGAAGAACCTTTCTTCCTTCACATTCTTGGTAGCCAAATGACACATTTTGAATCATGACTCAACTAGTTATTATTTGTAATGAGATTTTTAATTGGCGGTAAGTAGTAATTTTAAAATGGAAATGTCCTTGGAATATTTTAAATTCCACGGGATGCATATTTGTTGCTACTGATGCCTTGAATGAGGAGAAAATTACTTAGCTATAATTCTTTTTCTTTGAAGGCAGATGTTTGAAACAAAGAGCCTTACCACACCCTTTATCTGTGTGACTTCTGAACCAAAGCGAGGTGGTTATTTTAATTTTTGCTCTATTACTCATAGGCAGGAAAATGTGGCAGAGCAACGTATATATTCTTTACTGGGGTGAGTGCTTGATCAAGAGCAATAACTCTCCAGAATCAAAAGTTGGAAAGTACTTCTTTTGAAATACAAAAGTCATTGGGCTTTGTAGTAAATTAGGCAAAGTCTCAGCTTGCCCATAATGAATCTTTAATATGTATGTCATAAAATAGAAGGTGGAAATATTTCCAAAGGAAAAGTGAAATTAAAAATTTTTATTTTATTTTTTTTACTAATTTATCTGTTGTGTTCAAGGAGTAAGGGACAGGGCAGGTACAAGTGGGTGTTAGAGGGAGCTGCAGGCTTCTATGGCAACTGAAGTTACTGGCATCACTGGAATTACTATTTTAATGAACTT
The DNA here is from genome assembly GCA_002844005.1 of Limosa lapponica baueri. Taxonomy (NCBI): domain Eukaryota; kingdom Metazoa; phylum Chordata; class Aves; order Charadriiformes; family Scolopacidae; genus Limosa; species Limosa lapponica. The sequence goes on from KZ507216.1 coordinate 88,217, forward strand.
TTAAAACTAAATTGTTAATATAGACAGGTTGGAATTTTATAAAAAGATAGGAAAAAGAATATTTGTTAATGATTATTAACATATATTGCTGTGCCTACTTTTTTATATAAAACCCCTCTTTGCTGCTGCCAACAATTTTTCCTGAGCTTTGCAGTTTGAGCTAAAGCACTTCTAAACTTAATGTCCCTGAAGGTGAATTCTGGAATTTTCTGCAGAAATGGTCCTACCCTCTCCAAGAATGACAAAAGGCAAAAGAACTGTTGTTTGTTTGTGTTAAAAATTCTCTTGAAGAGGATCTTGGGGGTGGGTGGGGGGCAGACACTTTACAGCCAAGTGTCTCTGTACGGTGACTGCAAGAAGAAAGTGAAGGCGGAGGGGAAGAATGAATGTGGATTAAAAAGCCAGCAAAGAGCCAGCAGGAGTGAAGGGAGAAGAGTCAGGGGAGTCCTCGTGGGTGGGGGAATCAGGAATAGGGGAACGGATACTTCCCGGACAGTGGGAGTGGAAATGAAGAGTGACTGGTAGGAGATGGGGCCAGGGTGGGACTGGAAAGGGGTGGGTGAAGAGGTAGGGATGGGGGTGAGAGGGCTGGAGGGATGAGATGAGCAATCTTTGGCTCGGCAAGAGGAACAGTGCATGGGAGTCTGGGACTGGAACGGGGAGCCTGAAGTGGGGAAGACACAGCCGTGAGGAGACACCAGATTGTAGAGATGGAGTAAGAAGAGAGCAGCTGGGGAGATGGGGGAGGTGAGAGACGGGAGAAATCCCCTCCCAAGCGCAGAACGCAGTGCAGGAGTCCTGATTTCATCCTGCATCCTTGCTCAAGGGTGTGCCTTGCTTTGCTGTAGTGCTTGGGTTAGGTGACAAAAGTGTTAAATATTATCAGGTGAGGAGAGCAGCAAGTGACTTGTGTGTGCTGTTCAGGTAACTGGGTCAACAGTTGGCTCATTTGGCACGAGATTAATCATACCTCCACTATCTTACCTCGCTTATCATTTTCACTCATGAAAGCCTGAATACAATGAGGTAATGCAGCACACAGTGGAAAGCACATAGATAGATATATATAAAAAAATACTCTTACCAGGCTGTTATTCTAATTATTATGACTTGTAATGCAGTAGTAGATAACTTCCTAATGCATTTCTTCTCCAATACAGCAGGTAGTGTATAAGCTCGTAATAAAAGCTAGTCTGTCCTAGCATCTCCTTAGGGAGGATGTCAGACAGATCTGGTTGACAGAGTTCTCAGGTGAATGAAGGAACAGACCACGCGTTTGGGTATTAATGAATATTTAAGTGTCACTCAGCACACTTTCAAGCATAATAGTTTTATGAGCAACGTGTTGAAAACTGGCATGAGGCACTGTAAATAAAGTATCCTTGCTGATGGTTTGTTGTCATACTAGACAGAGCTAAGCAGCTGGGTGCTTCAGGGATGGACTCTAGGCTTTATTCTATTTTACATCCTCATTAGGGATTTGGAAGAAGGTAAATAGCATGTTAATGACATTTGTGATAATCCTTACGTTGGAGTACATAAGTATCAGCAAAGAAAAAGGAGAAAAAGAAGAATAAACAAATTACTCCCTTTTTACAAGGAGTCACATGGAAAAGATGAGGGGTGATGGGTACACGTTACTCTAGGGGAGATTCTGATTGGACACAGGAGTAAAATTTTTCACGACAAGAGCTCTCACCCATTGGAATGGTCTCCCCAGGGAAGTGGTGGATTCCCCAACATGAGACACTTTTAAGATTCAGCTGTACAGGGTGCTGGGCCAGCTTGTCTAGACTGCGCTTTTGCCAAGAAAGGTTGGACCAGATGATCCCTGAGGTCCCTTCCAACCTGGTATTCTGTGATTCTATGATTATATGAAATGAGGGGTTATTTAGAGTAAAAATCTGAAAATGTACTTACCGTGACAATCTGTAAATGTGTTTTGAGACAGAATTTATTTTTGAAACATGAAAAACAAGATTGGCTATGTTTTTAAACTGTAGTGTAAGGGCCAGCTCTGCACTGGAAGGAGAGGCGTAGAATTGACTGTCTTCTGCAACCGCAGTAAGGGAAGGTCCATGCACACGCAGAGCTGCACCTGGGCCAATCCCCAGTTATTTTGCCCAAAATGGGAAACTCAGAGGTCTGTCCATTACAGCAGAGCTGCTGAGAATGCAAATTGGAAGTAAGGGTTTTTTAATTTCTTTGAGAACAAACAGTAGACCTTCAAGCAGCAAAATGGAAGCATCACACTACAGGGAATTGAGAGATTTGTTTAAATTTATTATGTGTTTATGATATTAATAGATACTTAGAATGGCTTTCTGCCTACTATTAATACCATTCTTTCTAATTCACCATAAAGACTATTATTGCTTTATGCAGTCATTTTCTTGTGACAAAAAGGAATCTCTTCCTGCAAAGTAATGAGATAGATAGATAGTTTCTACAAAGTTGCTGCCACTGATTTTAATCAAGCATTTTTTCTCAATTAAGTATAAAGGGGTGTATAATACTAGTCAGCGCTTACCCCAAGGATTAACATACCAACTTTCATTCTTATTGGTAAATTCTCCTAAAGCGTACGTGACTGAAATGTCATGCATTTTAAAGAACACATTTATACTATGATGTTATCCTTAGGACATGACTTTTTGTTATAAAGTTTTAATTTTTATCATATTAAATCCAGAAATGACATTTCATGTTCATACAGTTTACATTTATTATGTTGGACATGTTTACCTGCTTTATAGAAGCAGAGTTTGAAACATTTGGCTGGAAGGTTTCAATCTATACAATGTTGTTATGTATATATGTGTGTGTGCATAAATATATATAACAAATTATGTCTTGCTAATCAATATATTAAACTTCTTATGACACAAATGATCAGTGTAATCAATGTCAATCTTTTTCAATCTCTTTTTTCTGAGTCATACACATCATATGCATTGTGGATTCAAATTATAGTTATGGTTTTCCATAAACTACAAGAACCGGTAAAGTGTCATGAAATTCTGATAAATATCTGTGTTGATAATTTAAGTAAGTTGTACTGAGCAGCATTTTCAGAAAGTTGAACATTGTCCTAAGGCTTTATCACCAAAGACAAGGGAATATTTAACTGTTTATATCAGTGGAATTGGAGTTAGACTGATTTCATCTGTGTTTTTTAAAAGCTCTGTTTTGAAATTACCATATTAGGATATTCCACATAAAGTTTTAGATTATACTTTTTTCAAGAAAAGAAAATTATCTTTGGTTTCTCTTTACAGAATGGTAAAATCAAAATACAATGTAAAGTTTTAAAAAAACAACACATAATACAATTTTTTTTATCAGTCCTTATTCCCGTTTGCAATTTCATCTGTTGTAACTCAATTCTATGACATGGTCTTTTCTGAAATGCTGAATAAAAATTACCATATAGATTTTAGCATTTCAGCTTCTCCATCTTTATCTATAAGGGTAGCCTGGAGAAGAGAAGGCTCCGGGGAGACCTTATAGCGGCCTTTCAGTACCTGAAGGGGGCCTACAGGAAAGGTGGAGAGGGACTCTTCATCGGAGTGTAGTGATAGGACAAGGGGTAATGCTTTTAAACTGAAAGAGATTAGATATTAGGAAGAAGGGCTTTCCTGTGAGAGTGGTGAGACACTGGAACAGGTTGCCCAGAGAAGTTGTGGATGCCCCATCACTGGAAGTGTTCAAGGCCAGGCTGGATGGGGCTTTGAGCAACCTGGTCTAGTGGGAGGTGTCCCTGCCCATGGCAGGGGGGTTGGAACTGCCTCCACCTAAAGACAGAGTAGGGGCCAGTTAGCCTGGGTCCAGCTGCAGGAGAGAGCATCCATCCCTGTGTTTTTGATTAAGTGCCTAGTATATATAGTATATGTAAGGGTCATATTTAACATATTGAGGGTCTTTAAGTAATCTGTTTAACTGTAATGGTTTCACATTTTCATTTCTTTTATTTAAAGATATTAAAAAATTATATGCAACAATATGTGCAGCATTTACGGTTGGTTAAAATGAAGTAGAAGAAAATAAAATGGTGTAAGTGGACATTTATTTTATTGGTCATAAACCTGGCATCTTTTTATCTCATGTGGAAGACTCACTTATTTTAGATTAGTAGCTTGATGCTGGTCTGGACTGGGCACATAAAAAGCACAACGTGCTTTTTATAGCATTTAAAATTCCCTGCAGTTTTTTGTGCAGCTATTACTTAGTGGCATTTACTATCACAAGGATGCACCGTGCCAAACCAGAGATGTCTTTATGAGGAAGAGAGAGGCATATGGAACAATTTTTGCACTGGGGGCTGATTCATGCCCTACCTGTTGCTCTGCTTTATGGGCCAACAAGAAGCCCAGGATGAGGATGAGAATGAATATGACAGTCATGATTTAGGGTGGCTCAGACTCAGGCAGAAAGCAGGTAGAAATATCTGAAGGATCTGATTTTCAGACATTAGTGAAGTGTATCTAACACACAGTGACAAGAACAACAGGTAATTTACCAATGTAGACATTCCTTTGCCCAATATCTTTGTTGTTTAATGTTACTTTTTATTATAATTTAATCTATCACAGAATTTTTTTAGTAATTGTCACTCAGTGATTAACCGAGTGGCAACTAATGAGCTAGAGCCATGCTTGCCAATATGTTTCATCTCTGATTCAAAGCACATTGAATTCTTTCTTCAAATTTGGCAAACCTCAAACAAGTAGGACTTGGGCAATCCTTACTGTTCTGGCCGGCAGCCAGAAAATGAGAGTGCTCTCCAAGAAGGTGGGAGTTGAGAGGATTAATTAAGTATTTAACCCAACACTACCACGTTCTAGGTGAGTTCTCTAGCCTTTAAACTGTTACCTAAAAGCAGCTACAGCCGAATGGAAAAGGAGAGGAGCTGCTTCTCTGCTCTGCTTTGTGCATCTGAAGTGGCCCGACTATGTGAGGTCCACGCGTAGATGTATCTCAGGCAATGATCCTGTTTGAGCTGCTGCCTGACTCACTGGGAACCTCATCATTTGGGTCAGTTTTCTGTTTTCTGTTCCCCAGGCCAGGTTTATGCACCCAACTTCTCAACTGACTTGAGCCCTGAGTGAAAGTGTCTTGGGAAATGCCAAGTCCCCACTATGGTGATGGTCAGCTCAGAACGTGCTGAAAATCTCAGTGCTTCTTTCCATGTATATATGGAAAGAAATGTCATTGCTGGTGTTTGAATTCTTAATTTATTAACAGCCCTATCTACCATTTCAGGTAGTTGAGGTTCTTGCTTCATATAGTTTTGTAGATGCTTTCTTACTGACAATGCCGTTCATTATCATTGAGTTGCCATGGAGTACTGATCACACGGATCTGGGAATAATAACCCATTATGCTAATATAGCTTGTCATTGTGTTTGATGTGAAGTGATGTACCATTACAACAGCTGATGTTTGCAACCAATAGAATTTATGGTAAGATCACAGTTCATGGAACAGCATTGCCAAACATTGCCTAACCTCTTTTCTTTGAGTTATCTTTTTGATTCCATACCTGTTTACAAAAGCATTTTAGGTCACTTGTTCTGGTTTTAATTTCTTTCTACAATGAGAATCAGGGTTTTTTAACAGAACGATTCTGGCCTATTTGCTTCATGCTAGAAACGTGTTTTTCTTCTGAGTTTTCCTGCTCCCTTGGAGCCTGAACTTTGTGTTATAAAGTTCCCTTTGGCAGAGGCGGGACAATTTACTGGATTTATTGAACTTCTTAGGTGCCGTTCAAGAGAAGAATGAGGAAAATTATGTTCAGTAGGTAGAATACATAATTCTGTAGTGCATACAGCATTACCACAACCTTTCTTATACACGCAAGCATGAAACTGAATTTTATTTCAGACTGTGCTACTGTTCAAGGAACAGGCCTTGAATCTTTCTATTGATTCAGCTTTGTTCCACGGCAGATGACCAGGCATTTGTTGGTGATCTGTAACATGCACTAAGGTGTGGGTTTAGCCTTTTGCAGATTCTCAGGACAGTTTGCCTTCATATGCATGTGAACATATTTTGAGTAATGGCATTTCAGCCGTGGTTCCTCTGTGCTCCTAGGACAATCACTCAGACAGTGGAATATGGCTTCCCTGGAGCAAATCACTGTGTCTTCAGAGAGCTTCACTTTTCTAGACAGCCATTCTCTTTAGGCAAACCACTGTTTTCTATGGCTATTACTTTTAGTTACAAGGTATATTTATAAATTATTCTGGCAATATACTTTTTCTGTAAAATATTCCTTGAAAATCTTATCATCCCAGTAAGTTGACTCCACTTTCATGTTTCCCCAAGGTGTATTCTAAAAAACCACCCTTAAAATCAGCTTCTGTTTTGGCAAAGTGTGTTTGACAAGCAAGCAATCATGATGGGAAGTTATTACATATATCACAAAGATACTCTGATCACACAAGTTATATTTGTACCAGGATGTACAAAGACAAATAAAGTACTGCTAGGCTTTCAGACTTCTGCTTCTTGATATTATCAAGATTAGAGATAGAAGAACCCTTCTTAGAACATCTGTATCATACTTCTACCAATGAAAGATTGTTCTCAGTAATGTTTTCTACTAATGTATTCAACGAGTCATAAATTATACAACCAGAAAACCCATTGTGTCATCCAATGTGTTCTCCTCATAGAGCAGGCTTTATGGCTTCTCTGAATTAATTTCTGTTTGAGCTAAAGCACATCTTCAAAAAAAAAATAAAAATCTTAATTTAAAATTTCCACTAATGGAAGAATCAGTACCAGCCTTAATAGCATTCTGGCGGTTAATTGCCTCCTCTTTGTGTTTAACTTCTTTAATGCATTTGTCTAGTTTAAAATGCCAGACATTGGATGTTAGTGAATGAAGAGCTGTCTGTCAGCAAATTTCTGTTCCTCATCGTCATACTTAGCAAGCATGGAAGTCATCTCACCTAACTTTCAGGCATCCTCGATAATTTATATTACACGTGACATCAAGCCTGGCTTTCCTGGTAGCCAGCGGAGAGAAATGTGCACTTTCAGGGTACAGTTCAGGTGAGCTACTTCAGATGTGTTTATTAGGAGGCAATGAATCGCACCTTGGAAGTGCCTGAGTGCTTGTGTTGTCTAAAAAGGCATTTTGGCTTGAGTGGCTCCACGTAAACATTTTGCAAATAGGTGTCACTGCAATAGGTACAAATTCCTGCCAATAGAGGATATGATTAAATGACTGTGTAACTTTCTCATGGTCAAACTAAACTAAGCTTTAAGGCAAGTTTTTCAGTCACTAGTTATTGTTGCCTTTCCTGAATGTCCTCTAGTTCTTCAGCATCTTTCTCAAGTTGCAGACACCAGAACGGGACTGAGCACCCAGCACTGGTTGCAGAGACACTGGCAGTGAAGCAGTCGATCTTTCCTGCTTTTGCTTTTGTTTATCCTGCTTGAAAAGGCTCTCCATAGCTCTTTAGGTCACAAGAATAGCAGCCTGTTTTCGACACATTAGTCATCCTGGTCTCAGGCCTTTTTTTCATAATCAGTGCTTCCCTGGAATAGAAAGCCTTATTCTGTCCATGCGGCATGCGTTCTTTGTCTCTGGCTATGCAATTCTCCATAGTTTAGAATTAATATCTCATATATTCTTTCCTTGCATTTACTTTTCAAAATGCTATTCAAAGTAGAAGGATCCTTTTACTGTTTTTTTCTGTCTACCACTCTTAATTTGTGTTTTGCCTGTAAACTTTATAGAAATGTTTTTTTTTTTCTTTTATGTCATTAACAGTAAGGATAAATTGTACAGGACTAAGAGCTGGTCTCTGTATCTCCACTGGAAGTACGTTCATTAGGGTATGATTCTCCCTTAGCCCATGTTGAGAAGAATCTATTACCTAGTTTTTAATCTATTTTTGTTGTGAACAAAACCAAAATTGATTCTTTGGTTCTCATATTGCAGTTTAGTAAGGTACCAGTCCAGTTGCCAAACAGGAATATAAGACTACGCTTTTGACCTTGTTAAGCAAATTTATAATCTCGTAAAAAGATACAGTTAGTTTAATAAAATCCACTTTCCATAAACCTATGCTTATGGCATTGTATTATTATACAATTCTTCGTTAATCTAATCCAGCCATTCCTGGATGAATATCAGGCCAACTGTGTTGTGGTTGCTTGGCCTGTCCTTCCTGACACTTTAAAAAAAACCTGATACAACATTAGTTTTGTCCCAGCCCTCAGGAATACAGAAATTCTCTTTAAATATCCCATAAAAGGAATCTTTTTTACTTTCAGATGTAATTAGGCTCTTCCGTTTTTTGAAGGAATTACTCTGTTTTCTCAGCGTTTAAGTTGTTTATTTGGAAAATCCAGTGTTAACCTTAGGATTCTTCCTTTATTTTCATAACTAACTGATGCAGAGTTCGTCTCTATAGGTGCCTGTTCCTCTCCAAATTTAATAATGTATTTCTGGCAGTCACTTACTCCAAAACATTTTGACATTTCAATATATAGAAGGAGTCTTCTGTCGTGGCCCACTGCCCAGCATGAGAGCAATGTCCTGTCCATGTTGCGTTTGGTATTTGCAACTGCCTGGTCGTGCAGAAGGTCCCTCGGACAGCAGCTAAATTCCACACGCTTCACTCCTCTTTTCAAGTGAAAGTTTTTGAGGAGGCAGCTGTACTCAAGCCAGACTTTCAAAAACCTTCACTGAGCTCCTGTGGATGGTAAAAGTCATTATCTTGTCCCTGCTGGTTTTATATTTGAGAGTCACCATGAGAAATATTTATGTCCTGGAGCCTGAGCCTAGCAAAGCAGCAGCAAACATTTGCCTTTAGGTTTGTGGCTCAGAAACAAGTGAGCTCCACTTTCAAAGAAAGAGTTGTTAATGTAATGTTAATAAAGGGTTATTAGATGCTACAGCATCATGATGGGGTGTGGCTAACAAAAGATGACACATCGTGTGTTGGCTTGTCTGTAAGCAAAGAGGCCAAATAGTGTTTAATTTAATCTAGAAGATAGACAATGTTGTGAATGTGCTGCTGCAGCCGGTATTAAGTACTGAAAATAATGATTCAATCAGACATAGAGTAGGGGAGTGATAATGATAATTATTAATCTGGACTTTGGCTGCAAAATTTTTTCTCTCATTTTTCTTTGTATAGATGTTACTTTGTACGCTCCACTGTAGAGGGAAACATGAATGGTTGTCTGACTTATTCTCATGTTAGCCTTTATTCACAGAAATCTCTCCTGTGGTTTCATCACAGAAAGCGTAACAAAATTTTGTGAAAGTCTTCATGATCTGTGAAGGTTTAGCTTTGCCAGTTCACAGTGCCAGCTTGCGGCTTGGTTTACTCCTGCTATTGTGCCATTTTCCACCCACACGAGCAAGGGCATGAATCCAAGCCAGCAGCAGCTGAAGTGCACCACGATACAGTTCAGTCTATACCAGATGCTCTTGAAGAGTTTACAGACTTAAGGGTGAGAGTTACCTCTTATAACTTTGGATGCGTATCTTTGTTGTCAGTTCTCCCTCAGTAATCGCTGACAAGTGAGAGGCACCTCTAGAAAGTAAGTGAATTATTCTCTCTTAAGGTAAGAATCTAAAAAGGATATGATGGATCACCTAGAAATGTGAGTCTCTCTTCATTTACTCTGCTCAGAGCCCAGATGGCAAGATTAAATTTGATATTTGGCTTGTAGGTGGCTAAATTTGAACCTTTCCCTAAAAGGCAGCTGTAGGTCAGGTGCATCAGAAGATGAGGTCGAGGAAGCAAGTATGGTTTTAAAGATTTTTCTTCAATGTAGTGCTACACTTTGAAACGTAACAAAACATGACATCATATTTATTATGGCATGAAATAAGCAAAATCAGTTCTTAGCCATGGAGCTGTGTTAGGTCAGTAGGACTGTTCAGACCATGCAATATCAGAGGGAATGAGCTACAGCCTGTTTCTTTTTGTGCATCAGTAATAAAATACTGCTTATGTTTGCACAAGTGCATTACAACACGCTCGGGTTTTCATTCACATGTGTACATTGCACAGAAGCCACATCATCCATAACTGATACACCATTTTCATTCCAGTGAAACACATGAGTTTTTAACAGCATGAACAAAAATTTGTCAGTGAGTTGGAAGAGCAGGTGTGGACAAACAGACAACAAAAATTCAGATGCAAGGTTTTCATGTCTCTCTGTAGTAAAAAATAAACAGCTTAATTAGCTTTTTTAAAATTTCATCTTATCCAGACTCTAACAGTTTTATTGTGAAACATTGAAGGAGGAAAGGGAAAGTGTATTCTCTCCAAGAGAAAATGTGTAAGGAAGGAAGATGCAGGTTACATCCTCCCTGTTTCCTGCTCCCTCTTTTGGAAGTAACTATTCCTTCTCTTTTGGACTCTTGTAGCCTTGTGCTTCCTCGGCACTTTTCCAAGTTCCCTAAAAATAATTCTTCCGCTAACACCCATCAGCCACAAAATGACGGGAATATCTTCATCTCTTGTCTCTGAAAAGGAAAGTAAACTAAACAAAACGTCTGTCTAAAAAATCTTACAGGAAGCTATTTTCTGATCCAGCAAAACCAAAGTGGAGGTTTTTTCCCCTAGTACATAAAAAAGTGTAAAAGAAGAGTATGAACATCTTTATTTAAAATAAAATGCTTTTTAAGCTCTATTTGAGCTCAAAGAAATTCTGGAATAGTTTCAGAAATAAACGTTTTTCTTTGTTTTAATTTTTTAAAAGTCAGTTAATCTACTCATCCGAAAATGATGATTTGAATATATCTTTCCACCCTTATTTGGAGCTTTTACTTTTGCAATAATTGGCAAAGATAGCAAAACTTTTGAATTTGTCTAGAAAAGATATCAAGATTTTGAAAGGATATTGTTAATCTCAAGTCAGCCTTCAAAGAGGCAGCATGTCATTACCATATAAAACACAGAAACTGAGAAGTGTTTCTGTTTGATTTGGATCCCATCAGAAGCAACACAGATGTTTCCTTTAGCGAGAAGCCACCCCCACATGGAGCACTCAAATGTTAGTTGAAAATTGTTTTGGAATTGTCCCCGTGGTTTCCCAGGTCATTTAGCTTTTTCAGTCTTCAATATTATAATAAACCAAGCAAATTCTAAAATTGGCATAGCTAAAAATCTTTATGTTACATGCCTACATTCCCACGTGTCTTCAGCACAGTGGTATATGTAAACAAGAAAAATAAGTGGTAAGCAAAGAGAATGGGCAGGAAGGAGAATTGCTTTCCTGCTTCGCTCTGATGTCTGGATAAAGAACCCAGGGAACGTTGTTCAGCTGCTCAACCCCTGACCTGCAACTTGGGAGAAAAAGGGAAAGTCTACATCTTACGGGATCATAGTTACTAGGAGCTTTGCCAAGTCAGTGAAAAGGATTTTAGAAAGTGAATGGACGTATATGACCAGGATTTCCTGTTTGTTTGTTTGCTTGTTTGTTTGTTT
>KZ507217.1:4029-17997 GCA_002844005.1 Limosa lapponica baueri
CATTTTGTTTCCACCATTCAAACTAGCAAAGCACCTCAGTAGGATTTTAGTTCATTTTTACTTATGTCACACAAGAAATATCCTGACTTTCATTTGGTCAGCAGTTCTAAGCATAATTTTTTAGAAAGTCCATGAAAAGTGACAGGATGCTATTCATCACTGAGTACATTCTCTAAAAAATGGACTTAATACTGTGTAAGTATCTAGCTTTTTCTGTCAGTACACTGTACAGTTAATAGTGAGACGTACATGGTAAGATTTTGGGTTTTATTAGGGCTAACAATCACTGTTTAAAATAGCAGAAAACTTATAGCAGAATATTTCTTCTACTTGGATACAAATTAATTACTCTGACCTAATTCATGCTGTTTTTTAAATAGTATAAAAAGTCTAAGATTTTAAGCACTATGCCAATAAAAGGTCCTAAACAATTATCTGTTGGGCTCTGTTTACAGCTTAAAAAAATATATGTTGTCTGACTGGGTAATAAACAACCTTACATTTAGTAGTTCGCCTTTGAAATTTATATAGAATCTGGTGAAGTCATTTTAGAACATTTCCTGGCATGAATCAAAATACAGTGTTTTACTTTTATGGCTGTATAGTCTTATTTAACCCAGACACATAAACTTTTCTGTCTTATCTGCAGACCATCTGGAGAACAACATGAGTTTTTTGCCTAGGAAAATAACATGAAAAGTCAGCAGCTACCAGGAAAGGGAATGCCATACTTTAAAAGGTTACTTCCCCAGATTACAAAACAAAGTAATGTACGAATGACAATTAGGCAATTAAATTATTGCACAGTGATATATATTATGTGAAGTGCAAACAAACCAATGTATAAAATTCATTCCCTGGAAAATTTTGAAGAGGAGAAAATAAATGCCTTGTGTCAAAACGTAGTTTAAATTATAAGATTATAGATATATGTTTTTATAAAATAGATGCAATCCTGATTCTGATAAATTCTAAGCATGACAGTAGTGCAGTAGTTTGTTTAAGTGCATTGAGTTCTGTTGTGGTTTATCCCCAGCCAGAAACCAGGACCACGCAGCTGCTCGCTCACTCCCCTCGCCGCTCCCTCCCACCCAGTAGAGTAGGGAGAAGAGGGAGAAAAGGAGAGAGAAAAAAAACATTGTGGGTTGAAAAAAAGATAGCTTAATAGAACAGTAATGGAAGAGGGAAATAGTAATAATAAAAACAGTAAAAGAATATACAAAATAAAGTGATACAACACAAGTCATACTCAGCACCTGATGACCAGTTGCCCATCCCATCCTGAGCAGTGATTGCTGATTCCTGCCCCCTGGCCAACCCCCCTTTAACTACTGAGAATGACATAGGTGGTATGGATTATTCCTTTGACCAGCTTGTCCTGCCTATGCTCCCTCCCACCTTCTATGGGAAGCTGAAAAAGTCCTTGACTAATGTGAACACCACTTAGCAACAACTAAAACAATATGCATTAACAATATTTAGTTTGAGGAAGAGGAGGCTGAGGGGAGACCTCATTACTCTCTACCACTACTTGAAAGGACATTGTAGAGAGGTTGGTGCTGGTCTCTTCTCAGAGGTAATGAAAGATAGAACAATAGGGAATGGCTTCAAGCTGCAACAGGGTAGGTTTAGGATGGACATTAGGAAACAATTCTTCACAGAAAGAGTGGTCAGAGACTGGAATAGGCTGCCCAGGGAGGTGGTTGAGTCACCATCCCTGAACGTGTGTAAGAGTCATTTAGATGTGGTGTTGGGGGATATGGTGTAGGGAAGGGCTTTGTAGAGTAGGGCTGATGGTTGGACTCAATGATCCCAAGGGTCTTTTCCAACCTGAATGATTCTATGATTCTATTTGGTATTTTTGTACCAAATCCAAAACACAGCAGCTACTAGAAATAAACTGTATCCCAGGTGAAACTATGACTGGTTCTTTGCTGGATTAAACTAACACTTTTTTCAAAGGTGAGCAAAACTTATGATTGAAGATGATAAAAAAATACACCAAGTGTACCATTAAAGCAAGTGCTCAGTACTCAATGGATAAACTTTTTTATTGACTCTAAAAGCAATTTGTTTGCTTCTGACAGTTTTGTGACCTGCTTTTTTGTCCCATGTGGCATGAATGTTTCACGCCACAGAAAGTGAAGATATTTATGACTTTCTGATCTCTGTCAATCGTCTTTTCCCTATGGTAGAAAAATTAAAAGGCCTCATGGAGATCTGCATGTTCTTTATAACACCTGCATTTTGTTGTACTTGTTATGACTATATAAAATAACATATAACAAATGAAGCTTAAGGAGTTTATACAGTGAAGTAGATGGAAAAAACCCCAGGATCTTTGATGTGTTATGAGACCCGGATTTCCATCTAACAGATGAGAAGGGAATATTTGAGAAAGAGAACAGGTAGAAACCTTGAAATCAAATATGCTGTTTCTTTCTACATGAAGTGTTGCTACTCTTTTCTCTGTTCTCTCTTGTTTCAGAATAGAAGTTTGGACTTTGATATGAAAACAGGTGCTTTCTTCCAAGAATATATAATTTGATTTGCTAGTCAGGAACCTAAAGTCTTAATTTACTTCGGGCTTGATGAGCTGAAGGACTTCACTTTGGGTTTGGTCTGACGTCTGGGTTTGGTCCATAATTTTCCAGCAGATCCTTGCTGGATAAACAAGCAAAATTTGGACCTGCCATGTAGAGTGCCCAACACAGTTAGAAACATTTCCCAGTTCAAGACAGGTTTGAATTTGACCTATGTCTTCACCAGCATTTTGAATATATGTCTACTAGATCAGTGAGATTCAAAGACCACACTTAGTTACAGACACAGCAAAGAGAAAATAAGTACTAGGCCCTGGACTATGCTGCCTGTGCTTTCTGTGCATGTTTTATTGTGTCTCTACCAAGCAGAGAAGCAATATTAGCAAGACTGGTAATAGCAGTAAAGTCAATGCTATAACTGTTCAAAAAAATCCTAATTGTTTAGAGAAAAAGGCAAAAGGAGTCCTGTCAATAACTGAGGAGGGCACTACTTATTTTCTTATGCATATGTACATCAAGGAAAAAAAAAACAACCAAACAACAATGAGTTGACTCCAAGAAGAGAAGTCACTACTACGTTGACCAAGCCCAGCACGCCAGAGAGGAGAAAAACAGCTTTGTTTGGCCTAGTGGAGTGAAGGTGGAGAGGATATGTATTGCTCTCTACAAACGTTTTTGGATGATAAACACCACAGAAGAAAACAAAGATTTTTAAACCACATGAGAATGTTGACATAAGAGCATGTGGGTATAACTAGGCTTAAAGACCATAAAATTGGAGCAACCTGATTTAGTTTGAGATGTCCCTGCTCATTGCAGGGGGGGTTGGACTAAACGACCATTAAAGGTCCTTTCCAACCCAAACTGTTCTGATTCTATGAAGTAGGACTTTTTTCTGATGATATATACTATATACTATACAGTGCAACAACTATGATCTTTGGTTTTGTTGTGCTGTTCCTTCTTTAATTCCATAATGCAGGCATTTAGAATTTGCTTCTTTTCAATATTAATATAGTCATGCTTGGTTTGCATCTGTACTTTTGTCTTCTTCTTTGTTTCTATAACATTAACTATGGAATTTATTCGTTGACCTTTAGGACATTCCTGAGGGTCCCATTGGCTGTATAATTGCACAGCAGAGAACCAGCTTCTTAAAAGCCCTTCAGCAATTCTCTTGGCATCTCATGCAGTGCTACCTCTTTCATATAGGGCCAAATCTTATCTCTGGTGTTTCTTGATTGCCTACAGTGATAAAGGCAGTAAAATCTGCTATTTGCCTTTCTTTTATGATTGTCAGTCTTTTGCTGCATGCAAGACTTATAGCTGTTTAAAGCTATCCAACACTTTTTACTTTCATCTTTGCAGGCCTCCTGTATGCTTCCTCTGCTCTTTGATTATAATGGCAGTAATATTGTCTTCCTTTCAAATATGCTGTATAGGAATGCATTAAAGAAAACTGCCTGTCTTTTCTGGTGTATTTTAAATCATATAATGTCACTATTTAATTTTTTTTCAGCTCCAGATAAGTTTCACTTGAGAAAACAGCTACAAAGAAAATCTCCTTTTCTTATTGCATACCAAATAGTACAATACTGGATAACATATGTTTCTCACCCAGCACAGAAGTTGTCTTTCTTTGGCCTAGATAAGTTTTAAATTAAGTTTTAAATTTAAATAAATCCAGACCTGAGGGGAACAAAATCTGGGGGTCGTTCTTGAGGGATGCAGATCAGAAATCCCTCTGAAGCAAATCAGTGGCATTCACTGGTAAATTCATCACCAGCTGATTGACAGGCCCCTACCTCACTGGACCAAGGTGGTTTTCCAGTTAAGGTCACATTTACCCAAGGGCCTTGGAGGTCTCCATCATTTGTCAGTTTGGTGAAGGTTGTGTCATCCTCCAATTTTTGGCAATGAAAAATGTTGCTGCGTAGGGAGGAAAAGGTCAAGAAGGAGATTAGATTGGAATAAACAGATGACCAGATATATGCCACAAACTTTATAGTCATAGGATCAAAAATAATGTGCTATAATTTTGACCTAACTGGGTAGTGCTTTGAGGTGGAAATGTGGGAAATGAGCATTTAAGAGTGGTAAGGGGGGAAATGAAAAGTTGGCGTTCCAGTGCTTCATCCCTGGAAGATTTTTTTTCCATGAATCTCTAATGCTTCTGTCATTAGTTCCAGTATGGTTGGAGATGTTGCACCATCTGTATGAAGTGAAAGAAACATATCCCAAATGTGCCCTCCTCTTCCATGCGTGTTTCTGCCCTTCAGTGAGTTTGCTGCCCTGACAGAGGAGCAAAAATGAGATCACATTATAGACAAAGAGACACAAGGCAGTTTCCAGCACATTTTGTACCAGACCTGCCAGCCAAGAACATCAATTACAATTGCCTAGTAAGACCATAAAAAGAAATCCCAATTTCTTTTACCTATGCTGGTAAATTGCCCTATATATTAGTTTCACTAAAGGGAAGGAAGAGGTTTGTCATTCTTGCTTCAGAGCTAAACAGAAGAACTAACATTTTTTCTCTAAAGAGTTGACAATTGACAGAATATCACTTTGACTGGGAAATCAAACCTTTGAGAGTCTCTATTTTAGTTTCTGGTCAACCTTTTAATCTTGGTTTTAAAACTCATATTATTTCTTTTCAATTTGCATATTTTTACTAGCAAACTTGTCACAGATTGTCCTGTTGTGCTCGCTTGTGCCTGTGAGCAGCTGTGGTCATAGAGTCAAGAAGAGGTGGGAAGAGACCTCCAGAGTAAATCGAGTCTGGACCTCACTATTACCAGCCCTGACCTCAAAGGCAGATGAGGTTGCTCAGGACTTTGTTCAGTTCAGTTTTGGATATTCCTGAGGATGAAGTGTCCATGACATCCCCAGTCTTGCTGTCATTGTCTCTCAGTCACCATGGTTGAAACTCTGATGATGATTCCCAGCCTTCAGCTTTCTTATCCATTCTGCTGCCTCAGGAGGTCTTCAGATTACCAGAGGGACAGGGTGAGATATTATAAATTCTAAATATAAATTTTAAAATTGAAATGTATAGTACTATAGCACAGTAGCTGAAAGTCCTCTCTTCACTGAAGGTTCCATTGCACTTTGATTCCATTTCTAGATTAACAAAAAGAGCCCACCTTACCATGTCAGTCTTCTCCCCCCCCGCTCCCCTCCCCCGATTATTTCTTTTACCTTTTATCAGGAAAATGAATAGATTGGTGCATCTTTCAAAGCAGAAAGGACTGTTTCTATGTTCCTAAAAATTAATTTGATGGTCCTCTTCAGCTTATGGTGCAAGACTGGGTGCTGAGGACTGGAACTCAGATATCTTCTTTCAATCGTAAAACCAGATCCAATTGTAAAAATAAATCCTGTTGTAAAAAAATAGGTCCCAAAGGAAGAAATTCAATAGTGGTTTCAGTGCCTGTCTATCAAACAAGATAGTGTAAACTAAGAGAAAGCATCTAGAAGAGCAACAGAAATGATCCTTACACATCTTATCCATTTTTTAGAAGAATAAGAAGGGGGAAAATTAAAATTTGTTATGTTGTGAAAATAGAAAGAGTGATGTGTAGATCTGCATAATTCTGTTGTTCCATGGTTTGCACAATTCATGGTTTTCATATTCTTCTTAATTTGTTTCAAAGTTTTGACAAAATCTTCTGCAAACAGTTTACGTTTTTGTGGTTTCCAATTAGAAATAAAAATTTGCTTACAATTCATTTATGACAGTGAAAATTCTATTCCACAATATTTTGTTCTCTTATCTTTTATCTTAAAAACTATTTTAATAAAGAATAATGAAAACCTCAAGGTCCTCTACTACAACGTAAAATTAAAATGCAAAATGTCTCATTCATTAAAACCTTTCCTGATACTACTCTGTGAAGAGATAAGCGTAGTATATTAAAATTAAATGCAATACCTACTATGCTAGGAAATTGGATGAAAAATTAAACAGAAACAGGCCATGTCAGCATCTTTTTCTTGATTAGCTTCCAAAAAAAGGTAGTTGATTGTGTCTCCGTAGCACATCTAGTCAATGGGGATGGGGGCAGAATATGGACCTTTCAATCAAAAGAAGATTTTATATAGAGAGCACTATAAGAATAGGAACATTGCAGAAAAAAGTCTTTGCTAGTAGATTACTTGATTTTTGTCCATTGAGGACAAGGTCCATGGATTCTCTAAAGCATTAAGCACTAACCAGTCTGAAAGGACAAAGGAAACTATCACTGCTTTAATAATAAATCTCCCAGATGTTCTGGATTAGGCAAACCTACATTGGTGTACACAGAAAGTGCCCTTCCATCCCTGAAAGAGGCTGTGATAGCCAGAGGAGTCAAGATTTGAAAGACTTGAAACCAAAAATCACTATTGACAATCCCAGTGGATGTGGTCACATTTCCCCGCTGAGTAACAACCCTTTAGCCACAGTACAGAAGGTGACATGAAGAAATTGCTCACTCATCACCTTCTGACTTTTTCTGACTTCATCATCATCTGAAATATTTTGTTTTAGAAACCAAATATTCCTCATTAACAGCGCTTAATTATTCACTTTTCCACCTTAAACTCCCTGTATATGTTTTTCTGTACTATAGTCCAACTACCTTTACATTCAGTTGTAAATATTCACATTATTTTCTGGTAGTTTTATTACAGCCTTTTGCCCATTTGAATGGGTCATGATTTTCTTGTGCCAATGAATGCAGTTCACAGCCTCTGTCCCTCTTCTGACCACCCAGGTCCAACTTCGTCCAGTAACACCCATAGCCTTAAAAGAAACCTTCGTTCACAGCAACACCTTGGTCAAACTGCAGTTCTGTGAGCTGGCTGACCTGGTCAAACCGAAACCATTACACTTCACCTCTGTCACCGGAGGATGGGGATGAAAGGCTGCTGAAAGCCGCCGCTTGATGCAGCAGGGAGGCTGATGAATTTCCTTCTTCAAAACAATGGAACGGCTGAAAAATATCACTCTTTTCTGCTCCGGATTTCAGTCATCATGCCTATTTGCTGTAGGCTTCTAATCAAGCTTAGTTTTCCAGTGTGTTTTTGACTTTACCTTTAGAAAATCTGAGAGCAATAGCACATATTCTGAGACACTTTGCACAGCGGGTCACCCTGGCAGCTCTGCGAACCACAGAGATCTGCTGAGCACACAGACCTCTTTCACAGTTTCTGAAAACAACTGTATTTTGGTGTGTTAATGAAACCCAAGCCCCTCTGAAAAATCTGCTTTTCTTGTGAGAGGGTGAGACCAACAAGGTATAAAGAAGCTTTTATCCACATTTCTCTGTCCATGTCTAAAACCCCGTTAGCCTCCCTCGCTTTATGCTCTACCAGCCCCAAACAAAACACACAACGAGATGCTGTGCTGGCTCTCAGCCCTGGGAAGGTGTCTGAGAAAGATGCCTATGAACCTTGACTTCCTATTGCTCTAAGCCCAGTGAATTGCAGGGGGGCAAGGAGTACTCAGGCAAACAATTGAAAAAAATAATACAGAATTAAACACTAAAACCAAGCTAGGCTGTGTTCAAATATCGCATTGATCAGTTTTACTTTCTCTTTGATTCAAAGTTCCAGATCTTGAGGGCTTCTCAAATTATAAATTGATGGTGTAGGGAGGCATCTGTGATGCAGTGATGTTTATTTACAAAGAATGTACTGAATCCCCTTTGTCTGAAGGAAGAAAAATCGAATGACAGCAGCTAATCCCCTTGCTCACAGTCCCAAGCTGTTCTCATCCAATAGTTAGCTAAAAATCTCTGTCTCCAGGCTGGCGCTCCTCTGTCTTGGTGCAATCCAGCTCTCCTTTTGACTCTGTCTGTGTGTGCCTGTGCTATTTCTGTAGTCGTTCTTTTTCTTTTGAAGATGTGCATGTGTTTTATATGTGTTAGTCTCTTGCTGTGGCAATACCAGCAAATGGTATTTGGGGCATTTGTGGTAACAGTGACGTGCTCAAGCTGAAGCTGGCTGCTCATATCCCATCATAGTTTTTCTGAGTTTATGTAAAAGTCTTAATTAAAGTGAGCTTAGTTCATTTTTTTTTCAGACCTTGTGTTACCATACGGCCTCGCATACTCCCTTATGTCTCAGCAGAAGCAGTTTCACACATCTGAAACCGTCTGCAAGTTCTGGGGCTTGGTGTTTTCACCAACAGCAGTGCCCTGCTGCACTAAGTCTTTGAATGCAATTATGAATGCTAAGCAAGACTTAATTTTCCCTGTCTGCTTACAGCAGTCCTTAAACCTTCTGTGCTTCTTGTCACATGAGGAATGTGGTGCTAGACTACCCTGTATCCAAATCTGATATTCGCTTTGTGACAGGGACCAAGAAGTGAAAATACACACATAATCTCATTATGCACAAGAAAAGATGAATTGTGAAGAAAGAGAAGGCTAGGAAGGATGAAATTAGGTTCTCCCTCTAGCCTAGGAGAATTTATTTAAGAAACTGAATAGAACTCAGGTTGCATTTTTTAAGTCATCGTCCCTAGAATCTGCTCTATCAGGACAGACTCCCTGTCCATAAAGCACTGCTGGAGTAACACTGCCAAGGATCCAGGGAGAGTGGGACACAGAACAGCATCCAAGGTTTTTGTCGAGATGTGCCACATAGCTTTCACACTCTGCTTTGGCGGCTTTGTAGGTCAGAACCACTGATCCATCAAGTTATTACCATTATCACCACTGAAATTTAGAAAGAGCTATTCTGATTTATGCACAGGCTACCTTGCACCCTTTTCCATGTGCATCTTTGTGAAAGCCAGACAGAAGTTTGTCTTTAAACCTTATTCTGTTTGAGGGAACTTGTCAGTGTTACTGTAACAAGAGCTTTTTCTTTCTCTATTGTATCTTTGTCTGTTTACCCCCATTCGTCCAGTCAATAGGTCAAAACATGTAAACCAGAACAGTGTAATAATAAAAGAAGAAAAGACAGCACACACTGTGCAATTAAATCTCCTTTGGGTTTGGTTGTTGGTTGGTTGGGGTGGTGGGTTTTGTTGGGTTTTATGGTTTTGGTTAGTTTTTGTTGGTTTTTTTTTTGTTTTTGTTTTTGTTTTTTTTTTTAAATAAGAAAGTTAAAAGTATGATGCCCTAGGAGCAGGCGTAAAGTTGAGTCTTGCTGCCAGCTGATGTTAATTAATTGTATTTACATGTAGCTTTCAGGCAAATTTTCTAAACTCTATTTTTTCCCCCACTGTAAATAATAAATGTGAATAATTATCTATATATCTTTTCAAAACATCTTACCAAGATACTTATTGAAATCTAATTGCAAGGATGTAAAAAGCAGTGTTGAGAATGCAAAGTTTCTGCTGGTGGACTCTTTACATTAACTTTGCAAATGCTGAGTGTCTTGGATTAAGTCATGTTACAGACTTGAGTGGAAATGGAGGTACTTACCTATGGATATGCAAATTTGGAAAATTTGTTCCCTTTCTGTTATAAATGACACTTGGTATTGTAACTGTATGTGAGCACCTAATGCCCCAAATGCCCCAAACTTCATTCAGGACAAAAGGTCAGAGTCCTAAACCTGCTGAAATAGGTGATATCCATTTATTGCACTTACCTGCATTAGGATTTCCCTTTGGCAGTTGCTTATTTAGCACTAGATAAAAACTGAGCCCTAATCAAACCACAGCTTTAGCCCTTCTAATTAGTCTGGGTAGCACCCCAAATTTCTGTGACTAAACTGCTCCTGCAGTACGGTAAATGAAATAATTTACTGCACTCTTACACCTCACAACAGAGCGCAAACTCCTTACAAACTCTGGATTATTGTCATGTGCTTCATGCACTGTCAGAATTGCTGCAAGAGAACTTCATTTCCATGATCTCTTGCAGGGGATGGGTGGATAAGAATTAAATATTTGGGCAGAGGAAATATTTATTAATGCTTTTGTTGAAATGCTACCTATTTAAGTGGTGAAAAGAAGTGAACAAACATTGAACAATGTCATTAATTTCTTTACTTCTTGATTTGACCTCTCTGTTCTCTTGATGGAAAATACGTGCATTACTTGTAAATAATCTGTACTTAATATATAGATTGTCTATGGCTCACCAAAAAATGTTGTTTAAAAGCTTAACCACATTCAGATTGATTTTTACGGGTGGCTTCCTAGAGGATGGGATTGATGACAACTGTAGTTTCCAGGCTGTCTGTCTTTACAACAAGTCAAGTTTCCTTCCCCGGGCATTTTACTGCTCAGATCTCAACCTCACCGAGACTGCTCATAGGGAGCCACGGAAAGGTAAATAGCAAGGTGGAGATTGCTGGCTTCTTTTGTCTCTCTGAATGCTTTTTTCAAGGTCAGGAATCAATGAATGGAGCATCTCTGCTGCAAATCAGAACAATACGCCAATAAACTGCAGCCCTGAGCTGTTGAAGAAAGACCCTTGTTCATTTTCCCGCAAAGATTTCGTCAGCTCTGTTTCCTCCAAGAACAGCTTTTTTAAATGAAAGTTCTGTTCTAAATGTCAACAGACAGATGTTAACAAATTTACTATCAATGTGTTTTTCTTGTACCTCTCCCTTCTCCTCTTCCATTGCTTTGTTATAGCTGAAAAAGGATGGAAAACTGTGTGGTACTCTGCCTGTCTGCTGATTATCCTGAGAGCCACGTCTGGCCTTGAGGCCCAGTTACTTTTGAAAAAATTGTATTTAAATTGACGACAGGGACATTTTAAGTTAAACGTTAGCATTTTCACTGCACTTCATGTCATTCTTCCGAACTTAATAGCTTATTATCAGAAGCTCTGCGGCAGACGGTGTGTATGAGAGAACACAATGTACTGCATGATCTGCGTTAAGATGTGAACAGCAGCCTGAGGAAGCTGTCGTGTGTGCACGGAAGCATGTTTGTTTGCTTTTCAAAACCAGCAAATTATGCCAAACACTTTTTAGTGCTATCCTAAGGGAACTTCGGCAATATTTCCATATTTAGAGAGGATCTAGGAACACGGGAACCCAGGGTTCCCCTCTAATAGACAGCCCCACCACAGCAGCTGTCTGAGTGCAATAGGGACTCAAGACCCCACGACCTCTCAGCATTCAACCATGCCTGGGTTTTCTCTGTTTTATACCCTGATGACATGAGGCTGGAAGTCCCCCATCTAAATAGAGTGGATGCACTGGTTTGTTGTAGAAACCCCCAAAATGCTGTGTGCCTCAGCTGCGTGCACTTTGTGTTTCAAGGGTGAGTTGCTTATTTCACATATTCTGAAGTCCTGTCCATGAAGATGTTGAGCTAGAGCCATTTGGAGGATCATTCTGCTCTCATTTGTAGCGGAATTACGCTGACATAATTTGATCGGTTTCCATGGGATGCCTCACCCCAGTGCGAGTGGAAAGGCATGACCAGATTTTATAGCAGCTTCAAAAGCTCATCAATGCTTAATGGTATCCTTTCCATATGTGTTTGCTTTCTCTAGAAATTAACTACCGCACAAAAGTGGAAATAATCATGTCAGCAAACTGTTAAGATTTTATAGCTTATTTTAAAACTTTATGTACTGATTTATTTTATAATGCTCAAGTACAACATGCTCATATCGTTGATTTAAAAAACAACATTTACTGTTACGGCTGTCTGAGGTGCCCTACTTTGAGACAAGGCATATGACTTTGCTTAAAATATTTCCTGTCTGAATACATCTTAATAAACAAATAAACCACTTCAAGGGGTAACCTAAATAAATCAGTAATAGATGAACCTCTTCAGAAAGCAACATCTGGTACTTTGAGAACAGGATATTTTAGTTAACATAGATGCAATTCTAATCACAGGCACTGTTGTGTACATTCATAAACGACCTCACTGTGACACTGAACAAAGCATAATAGTTTAAAGCAGACATTAAGGCTAAACAATACTCAAGAGTTATCTCTGGATATATTGCTAAGGGTACTTAGGAATGATTATACTGAACACCTGGCTCATAAGTTACATATTATTAGTTTGCAGTGCTGTTTATCCAGTGAAGCTGGATAGCATCTGGTTTTCAGTCCTGTTCTGCTTTTCCTCCAGATTTCCCTCTGAGAAAATCAAGACATTGGGGCTGATGTGAGTATGGGAAGAGAAAGACCTAAGTGACTTTCCCAGCATAGCCAAGTAAACCAGCGTCCCGATACCTTTAAGCTTTTGGACCACACAAAATTCGTCTGTTTTAACTGTGGTATGTAACTGTGACCTCTGACAAGGTTTCTGTCTTGTAAACCTCTTCCAATACCCCACACCTGGCTCTCCTCCCTGTGATAAACCATCCCCACAAAGACTTATTTTGTGCCTTGTAGGCATTTTGGAAAGGATTTTACATACTATGGATGCTTTTTACTTATTAAAAATGGTTTCAGATATTAAAATACAGGCTTACAAACAAGCTGAACATGTAATAATTGTAGATCTTACGCGTATGTTTCCTGAAGACTTTTACCTATTTCATCCTTCAATGGGATGACAGTAATTACAGATAAAAGATATACTGGAGGTCTGCCTCAGTGCACATTCCAGTGGAAGTGTCTTACAATGATATTAGCATGCCTTGGATCAGTATCATCAAATTCCTTTTCTGTCAAAGAAATAATAATATTTCCAGAATGAAGAAATGGTACCAGTCTGACATGAAATGTGAGGGGCTTTTCTTTACATTCTAAGAGTCATCTCAACTCAGGTTTTCTCACCTACCCCCCATGCAAATATTGAACACCTCTTAAAGCCAGCACTATAAGGAACTTTTGGTGAAAACTTTCATTTGTTTAAAAAAAAGCCCAAACATTCCTGCCTTTCGTTTGATAATTATCCCCCTGCTGTTTTCTGTCTCTCAGTGACTCCAATTCTCAGTTCCTTGCTGACTAAATAAAGACATTTACATATTCTATGCTTTGGAATAAATGGAGAAAAGAATAAGAAAAGTGATTGCAGGGGAAAAATAATATGGGCAATCTGTGTGGGATCTGGTAGGAGGAGTAAAACTACCTATTCCAGAAATGTCCAGATGGGGATTATGGGCCTGCACTTCCAGCTGGTTTTCTGAATATATTTCCACATATTCTTAAAGGCAGGAACATTTAAAATAGTGATACATTAAAGTAAGACATAAAAGTTGGGAAACATTGGCCAGTGATCATTTGCATTAAGATTTTTCACACATTAATGAAAAGGAAGGAAAAGCATACTCAGAAATATCAAAATTAAAATTAAAATGCTGATATCTCTTATTTTGCAGAGCTGTTTAATTGTGAGAGAAAAACTTATGTTCCTCTCTACACTTTGATACTGGAGAATTTACTAGATGTGGGAAGTGAGCCTAAAAACTCTGTATTTAGACCACAGACCTTCATTTCTCGAGCAATACACCATATTTATTTGAGCTTTTAGGACAACTAGCAACGACTGAGAGGT
>KZ507217.1:19602-41560 GCA_002844005.1 Limosa lapponica baueri
TGTATATTAACCATGGAAATTTCATTCTGCATGAGGGTGGCAGTAACCAGTGATTATCTAAGGGTCAGAATCTTTTAGTCTTTGCCCTCATTTTTGTTTGTGATACCTCTGTCATTAGCAATAGATTGTTTCATCTATAGACTCCTCAAGACCTTTCCTCTCACTGTTGTACAACTTTTTTGGAGGGGTTTGTTTTATTTTTGTAAACTATTTGAATTCAGTGCAAAGTATTCGTAGGTAGAGCAGAGGAGTCCCATCCCTGATGGACACAATCAGCTGCGATTTGAACATGATCAAATGGTGTAGCTGAGGTGAAGAATTCTTTGGATTCTCATTTTTGTGCTGAAAAGGTCAGTAAAGCTTTAGCAAAGACAACAACCTGTGGGGTTTTAAGACTATTACTGCTTTAAAAAAACTTACAACTTTCAAAAGGGAAGAGGTCCCTTAGTGTGGGTTTATCCTGAGCTTACAGAAGAGTCTCCAGATACTAAATCTTGCTTTTAAACTAATGGATTTTATCTAAATGCCAAAACCAACAAAATCGCCAAGCGTATTCTAAAGTTAGACAGAAAAACAGCGGTGTATTGCTGGACTGGGATCTGCATACAAGCATTCAGATTTGCAATACCTGCCAGTTTTTTGTGTCACTTGTACCTGCTGCCGTTCTGAGAACTGACCACAGATATTTTGACAGGTATTGCAACTGCCTTTTTCTGACAGAGTGGTTTGGGTTCTTTTCTGTCCCAGGAGCTATTGCTAGGATTCTATTAAAAAAATAACAGTGTAAAAAAAAAAGTCAGAGCACACGGTCCTGATGACGAAGACTGCATCTGCCCCAGACAAACATCTTTGTAAAAGGCTTTGGTGTGCAGCTGTAGTTGGAATAGCAGATGTTTACTTTACAGTCTGTGAAATCTGCCCCGCTATTCTGGAGAAACAGTGGCCCAGCTGCAGTGCATTTGGAATTCAGGATTCTCTCCCTGTAGTGCCAGACCAGCTCAAATGAAATTTGAAAGCTTTAATTCTCTCTTCAGCCTATAGTACTGTAATAGCTAGCAATTAGAGAATATTATGCTGTCTTTGAAAACTCATAGTTGTAATCAAAATACAATAGGCAGAGAAGTATTTACTTGTTTTTTTAACGTGTAAATCCAATTCTTCTTGTGTTATGGGATCTTTGCCTGGATTAACTTGCTTTGATAGACTCTGCAGTTGCTTCGGTATGTTTTTCCCATGCTAGACAGCAAAAGAGGTAAAACAGGAGCTTACCAAGACACCTTGTTTAGCAGATTCATGTACTGTTGCTCTAATTTCATAAGAGTGTTGCTGTGGTTTGAAAAAATACTGAATGTTGTTCCATTTATGTTGCAAAGCACAGGTACAGCCTTCCTAGACTGGAGGCAGAGAAGCAGACCAGAACATTACACTACCGTTTTGAAGTCTTCAGATATGTGCCATGTCTATGGGAGCCTTCCCTGCAAACCTGGGAGGGATTAGTTGTCAAAATATTTATGCATGGAATTGCACAGCCTGTCCAATAGGGCTAAAAGTTAGTAAGTTGACTAGTGTCACCCTTCTCTGACCCAGGACTTCCATTTTTCATATTTAAGTTGGGCGAGGGCTTGCAAGCTTGTATGGAATTTACATTTTTTGATGGTGATTGGGAGATCTTGGCTTGAGAAAACACGTCAGTTTCAAAAGAAGCAATTAATACCTGCTCTTGTGGTAGGTGTAGGGGAATCGTTCCAACCTCAGTCACTAGCACTGTGTGAATGGTCCTCAGCTGGAAAAATCATTGTGTGTCACGGGTAGAAAGAGGGTTTCCAAGCCAAGCGCTACAACAGAATAGCTATGGTAGTCCAACCTGTCCTTTCTGGAAATAAACATAGGAATTGAACCTGCAAAAATTGTCATATGAACATAATCGAGTTCGCTGAGTTCCGGTCCAAGAACATTTCTTGCAAAACAAGAATCCCATTTCACAGCTACTTGCAAATAAATCTTGTTTTTCTAGAATGAATTTGATATTTGCAGGCATCTGCAAAAATATTTGAAAGATTAATTTTCATTCAATTAATTATTTGTTGCTACTGCTTAATTATTTTTTGTGTTTTGTGACTGGAAACACAGTCAGGTTGTTCCCTCAGGCTTATTGAATTCATTTAGAGATGAGGAAAGAAAGTTACTATTCACCAGAAAATCATAGCAAAAAATTTCAGTTATTCAAAAACTCACTAAACTTTCAGTAATTGTGAACATTTTTACAATTGGTCATGACTGAATAATAATTAATATGGTTTCATGAATCACAGTGAATTTACTGGCCTTTGCATGGCTAGGTATCTTTATTTTAATACAAAACATGTGTTTTGTGTTAGTTTGTTTATTTTAACACAAAACTAATAACAGATTTGAAGTATTAGTCAAATGCAATTAATATTGTAATAGATCCTTTTATCCAAGCCCATTGGAGTTTTTATAATACAATTTTTAAAATATGAGATTGTTGTTGTTGCTGTTACATTTTTTATAGATAAGTGAGGTCATAAAGAAATTGCTAACTCATAAACATAAGTGGCAGAAGATTGATTCCATCTGGAACCACCACAGTGTTAATTAGTGATATAAATCAGTACGTAAAACCTTAACAAATATACCTTGATTCAGGGGCTGGAATTATATTCCTCTACCAGATTTCCAAACAGTGTGCTTGGAGAGGCATATTAAAGATTACTTTAAACCTTCTGATTCCATATTAAAATTATTGTGAAAATTCTGCTCTTTCTGTGCGGCCAATGACAATTTGTCTTCAAATTACTCTTTTAATAACAATGGATTTTATTTTGTTCTCCCTCAGAATTAAGATGCAGATCAGATTTTTGCAGCTGCATTGATGACAACAGGATTATTCGTAAAATGAAGTAAGGTTAAGAATATATAAAGGTTGTATTACTCAGGAAGACTCACTCATAAAAATTTAATTTGATCTGAACTTCAGGATCTTATACTATGGGGGAATCAAGAAAATACTGAAAGCCAAAGCTTAAGAAGAATGTTTTTTTTTCAATCACTTCTTAGTTGTTCTTTAAATCTGATGTTTCAGGGAGCAGGTTTTAAGGAAATGCAGGAGGTTTTGGAAGACATTTGAGAATAAAGTGAATTTAGAAATACTGCTTTTGTAAGGTAATAATTTGGCTAGTTATTCTATACTGGAGAGAAATATTTTGAAAAGACTTTGTCCTTGGCTGTCAAGATGGTCTCCTTGATTTCAGCAGGGAGGAAGAGATCGCTCAATAAGAAAGTTTGTTTCTCCAGCTCACCACAGAACAGGGCTTTTGCCCAAACTGTTATTTAAATATACTTTCATATGAGTGGGAACTACTCCCCCAAAGCTGGAAAATCCAGCATCCCATAACCAGCATTCTGCCGGCTATCCAAATACTTTGCAATCAAACACAGCCATGAAGTTGTGATTTGGTTTTTAATAAAATATGCTTTCTTAAATCATCCTGGCATGACAGGAGTGAGGAATTGTTCCAGCTACAAGGGAGCAGATGCAGGAAAAGAGAAGCAAAGTATACTGAGATTCAGAACGGTCTCACCACCTGGGGCTACAGCCACAGGCTGTGGCTCTGCAGTGGTCTAACCCATGGAGCTGGAGCAGAGGTGACTCTGGAGGAAACTCTTCCAGCCAGAGGTGACTACATTGTGAGTCAGAAAGGGGAGAGAGAACCTGCTGGGAAATTTTGCCAGCTATCCAGACCCTGGAGAGGCAGATCAGGCTCTACAGAAGCAACAACTTGCTCTTCGTATCTGTCTGAAAAGTGCCTTCAAGACTTGCCTTCATGAGTTTGAAGATATAGAATTAGGCCTTTCTTTCCCTCACAGAGATGACAGAATTCGGGTCACTTAACAATGCTCATGAAAAAAGTAACCTTTTTTTTTTTTTTTAAATTTTGTACGTGCATACAGACAGCACTCTTTGGAATATACCACTGTGTACACTGAGTATTTAATCTGGGGGGAAATAGTTTACACACTTTCACTTTCTTGCTTATCTAACCATCATGGATAGAAAGTTATTTTTCATTGTGTCTAATTACGCTGCAGAGGCTTGATGTAGTTAAAGTTTTACATGCAGAATGACCTATTCTGCACTTCTTTGCCCTATGCTTTACATAGAATATTAAAAATATTATATTACTTTCAGTTTCAGAAATAGTTTAAATGTCAGAAATGTACATTGTGATACTTCAGAGGTCAAAGAGGAATGGAGAATTAGGTTACAGCTGTTAGATGTTACAGTAATAGATATGATGAGAACATGATCACACTGTTAATTGGTAATACAGTGGTAATTAATCTTTTTCACTTACTCTTAAATTTAGTTGATAGGTCATTTCAGTCATGGGAAACCTAGTAAGAACAGGATATTAACTGTCTCACTCCGTATTTGGATTGTCTTTTCATAATTTTTAGAAATAAAATTTCTTACAGTGCCTAAAATGTCAATTGAAGAATGTGTCCATAGCATATCATATGTTTTTATTAATATATAAGCATAAAAAAAATAAATCATTACCTTTTTTGGTACTGATTATTTCAGTCAGTCTGTTGTTGGTAAGAGATGTGACAGTGGACTTCAGTCCAATCCAGCTTCCAGTAAGATCTTCTGTCTTAAGATGCCAACATAAAGAATACGGTCTAAATTCACCATGCTAGTCTTTTTTGCACCTGATGTTGTTTCAGTGATCAGCAGAGTTTTGCTGAACACTGATAGAAAAGTAGAAATAAAATGCTTAGTAAAAACTTCAGTGCTTAAGTTGGCTGTAGAAATCAGTGCTGTCATACTAATGAAAAATTTGAGTAGAGCAGCCATGCCTAACATAAAATTTTGTGTTTTGATTCTGTAGTGTTTACTGTCTGAGGAAAGATGGCACTGCAGACTTCGGTTTATTTACCAACAGACTTCATCTATGGGATCTACAGCCTTCGAGCTTCACTTTTTAGAAAATTTTGAAATTTTGTTTCTTCAGGCAGTCTAGAACACGTAACCTTTGTTTTCCTGTTAGATTTATGTGGAGGAACATAAAATTTGTTTTTAAAGAATAAATCCCTGTGCTTGCTACCTTCTTATACTCGTTATCTGAGCGCTCATTTGCAATGAAGGAACTTAGAGGGAATTTCAACAAACAGTAACTCTTTTTTTCTTTCATCTTATGCCAGGTTCTGTCTCTCCCAGAACTTTTTCTGCCTGCTGTCCGTGCAGACCAACTCACACTTTGATTGAGAAGAGCAAGTTTAATTTTTAGTGTAAGTCAAGGGCTTAAAACTCATGTTAAACCAGGTTGGGGCTTTTAGTATGACTACGGAGTGCTGTAATTGAAAGTGGTAATGGTCCTTCTGGGATTCCTGCCATTCTAAATAAGACCATGATCTCTGTAGGAAGTTTCTCCAGAAAGGCTTTTAGGGCAGAACTTTTATAAGATACGCTGGGTTGACAAGACGATATCTTCGGTTCGCAAAGCAGGAAGTTATTCTGACTTTTCATCCTTCCTTCAGGCGAAATGCAAGAAATTTAGGTACACTTCACTCTCCTTTTTCCTCCAGAGAAATTTACAGATCTTGGTTCCAGCTTCACAGGATGATTATCCTTAATTTCGTCTTTCATATCTGTCTACTACCATAACTACTACTTTTTAATGGGCCCCAGAAAAACTTTAAATTGGAGATCTTGCTAAACTGTTCACGCATGCAAAGAAATGTGCAGATCCTTTGCAGACTTGTCAGTCTTCTACCTGAAAATATTAGAAGGATGATATAGTTTTTGGACTGAGCTAAATACCCCATTACCATTTCATTATGAGTGGACTGGTAGTTTAGAAACCACTTTTGTCCCATCTCTTGTAACTGTTTTTCTTGCTGTCCTACATATTTTCTTCTGGCCCCTTGGTCTGTGGGTGATTGAAGCTTACCCTTAATAGCTAAAACAGCCGCATTTCAGAGTGCTGCAAGTCTTCTAACAAAAACTGGAGCAAATATAATGCAGTTGAGGCACTTATTCTGCAGCAGAGAATAGCAACTAATGAGCAAAAAAATATGTTTCTTTGTTGCAGTGTATTCTGAGCCGAATTCTAGTTTGGGGATACCAACTGGGGCAGGCAATGATTACATCATTCATCATCTTTTCAGGCAGTGCGGACTAACTCTCTGCCATTCCTTCCCTTTACATCATGTTACACACCCATTTTCAAACAGTACAAAATAATGGTTCTTTATCATTATTATTGATTTCCATGGAAATGGAAAAAAGTTTGGCTAAGCTCACCTAAACCCCGCTTTCCGTTCCACTCTTCAGGCGCTCTTTGTTCCCCAGTGCTGATTTCTTTCTGCGCACAATCTGAAGGATATTTGTACGAACTACTAAAAGAAAGCTTGTTCTTTTTTGAAGGCAAATGGGGGGTGGCATTTTGAACAAAAGTGTCAGTGTTAGAATATGTATCACAGCATCTTCCACCAGCTTCTGCATGGCCAGAACACTTAGGCATTGCTTATCCTCCTGAAGATCTGGGGGTTTCAGGAAAGCAAAAAGGCAAATAAGGCACGAGGCACTGGATAATAATGATGATTTTACTAGTGAAATGTGATACTGCTAGAAGACTAGATTTTCTGTCTGTATTCAATGCTGTATTTGTGGTTTTACTTTCCTAAAAAAATTCCCACAAATAGAAGGCCTCTTCATTTTCTTCTTCCCTGAATCTCGCTTTAACCACAAACCACTGCTGTTAGGACCTTCTCTTTAGCTGTATAGTGCTGACTAAACAGAACTACACAAACTCAGCATTCATTTACGATATTAGTTTGACCTCAGGTGATACTGCAACAGAAATTCATGGCAAATAGCACCTGCTTTAATGTTTTCTCTCCGGTTTCTGCATTGTAACACTAAACAAAATGAAAGACTTTTTTCTTCCCCCAAGAAGTCTCTATTCTATACATAAGTTCTAAGAATTGACCACAGGAGATCTTGTTGCTTGCTTTATTAGAAAACATTGATTTCCCAGATTTCACATGCATCCTTTTGCTCTCATTAGTGCACAAGTCAATTACATAGGGAAAAAAGCCCTGCTCACAGCGGCTTGGCTTTGGGCTTTGGATGGTGTATATTTAAGACCGTATTTAAGATACAGACACATATTTAAGATATAGATGTGTGCTGCCTGTCCCTTACATGTTAGTAGAGATTTTATTGCAGAGCTCTCTGCTCACCACTGCCATCACTTCCTTAAATGCATTGGTTTTTACGTGATAGTGCTAAAAAGAACCTAAGATATTCAGGCAGAAAACACTTTTCAGCCAATTGCAGAGCCTTGGAAAAGATCATAATTGCTTCTGAGTGGATTACTTTCTAGTCAGAAACCCTTAGCTTCTTTGTGGTTAAATGGAAAGTGCAAAAATATCACCTTTCAGCTGGGAGTACACTTTTCCAGTTGGTGACATCAGCATCGTTGCCATATGCTTTAATAGTACTCATGGATACATATTTGAGCACTGTGATACGATTACTCATGTAACTGTGCAAAAAACCCCTAATAAGCTCTGGAAGGAAAGACACTGTCATGAGCAATTTAGGTTTTTTTCCTGATAAAGCTAAATAATAAAACTTCTTTTTCTTCAGACTGAGGAAAGTCTTTTCAGTTTTATGATGGTGAGAATGACCGTGATGACTGGACTAGGCTGACATTGAAGTATCCTTGCTGTATAAAAAGGCTGCAAAGAGACCAGGGAAAACATAGAGAAGGCAACAAAACCGTTCAGTTTATGAGGTTAGAATCTCTTCATATATTTAGTTGAAATAGCTGATGTGTAACACTGGTGATTGATGTGGAAAAAGAATCTTACAAACTGGCTTTCAGATCTGCAAAGATGCTCAGATACTGTCTGTAGCACAGTTTCTAGCTAGTCAGCTTATGACATGTGGAAAAATATTATTATTTTCCTGCCACTTTTAAATTTTTTATTATTGAGGTGGTGCTTTTAAACTCTAATGATCAACATACATACCAGAAAGTCCCAGATTTACATTGTCATTTTTGAAATGGACCCTTAGCTCCTCAGGAAAAAGGGACAAGCTTAAAAGTGAATTCAACCGTTTATTATTAACTATTAATTATTTGGTCTTCAAAGCTCTTCAAAGCAAAGGAATTGAACCTCTTTTTCTTGCATGTTTTTTTCTTTCTTTTGTTTGTAAGACTTTCCTGGAAAAGGACAGAGACACCAGGATAAAATATTCTGCGGACTTCTTCTAGAAAAGCTGCATGTGGCAGAAGCAGCAAGTTCCTGCCCATTTGTAGGAGTGCGTGAAATAGAATCTTCTGAGTGTTGGGTGTCTATGCGCAGGTGTTGGTCATGGGGTCTGCAGGAGTGACCCCTGTGAGCGGAGGCCAAGGGCTTACCCCCATGTTGGGCAGAGCCATTTCCCGATGTCTTTGTAATGTACTCGCCACAGGACACAGCTGAGCCCTTCAGCCAAATACATTTAAAAAATGCTTAAAAGAAGTAAGAAATGAGGAAAAAAGTGTGACAAACAGCCCTACAGACATCAAGGTCAGAGAAGAAGGATGGGGAAGGAGGTGCTGCAGGTGCTGGAGCAGAGATTCCCCTGCAGCCCATAGTGAAGACCACGGTGAAGCAGGTTGTCTCCCTGCAGCCCATGATGGGCCACAGCAGAGCAGGTTTCCACACTGGAACCCTTGGAGGACTCTACACTGGAGCAGGTGGAGATGCTCTGAAGGAAGCTGCAGTCTGCGGAAAGCCTACGTTGGAGTTGGTTTATCTTAAAGGACTGAAGCCCATGGATGGTGGAGCAATTTCTTGAAGGACTGCCACCCATGGAAAGGAACCATGCTGGAGCAGGGGAAAAGTGTGGAGCAGGAAGGAACAGCAGGTACAAACTGTTATGAACTGACCACAACCCATATTCCCCATCCCCAGATCACCCCTTGGGTGTGGAGGAGTTAGAGGACTTGGGAATGAAGGAGTGAAGTTGAGTCTGGGAAAAAGTGAGTGTAGGGGAAAGTATTTTAGTTTTTGCCTTTGTTCCTCACTATCCAAACTTACTTTAATTGCAATAAATTAAATCAATTTTCCCTGAGTCAAGGCTATTTTCCCTGTGATGGTAATTGATAACTAATCTCCCTGGCTTTGTCTGAAACTAAGCACTTTTCACCTTATTTTCTCCCCCTGTCCTGTTGAGGAGGGGGAGTGAAAGCAGCTGGTTGGGCACCTGGCAGCCAGCAAACCTACCTCAGTTATACTGGAAAAAACAGACTGTGTCGTTTTTAAGAATGCATCCCACCAACACTGGTTCAGACCCTTGCCTTGGTCACCTCTGAAGGTGTTATAAGTACCTCCATGGAGATCAACGGTGTCACCATGTGCTTGTAACAGGCTCAGCTAGTATGGACAGATGGTTGGGTCTGGCTACAGGAAGACTTTTGCAGAGGACAGCGTGAAGAGTGGCCAGAAAGCAGTGAGAAACTCGTGTCTTGGGTCACGCAAAAGGACAGTCTACTGGAGCTCCGACATGCACCTGTGCTGTTACATGTTCTTGAGCGCCATCTACTGATGGTCTTAATGACAGCTGATTAGTCATGTGGTTATAATGTTCCAAAATAACGTTAATACACTACATATCTATTCTGCTGGTGAATAGAACCACCTCATCTGTGCAACACTGGCATGACAGTAAATCTGACCTTCTCTTTATGATTATTACTTGCTTTCCTCTTCCAAATATTTTAAATAAATCAGGTCATTGTTTTGGAAGGTAACTTTTTAAACTGATGCGTAGCTTTGTTTCCAGTTGAAATTACTATATTGTGGAAGTATAAATTTTAATATCTACCTCTGGAAAATTCTAGAAGTAAATTTAAAACCTAAGGTTGTGCACAGAACAATGATTTCCCGAACACATTTTGGAGAAAGAAATAAAAATACAGAATTAAAGAGGCAGCTCTAGAAATTGTAAAGTAATTGGTTTTCCAGAGGATGTTTTGCACTGCAATTTAAAATACAGTGGATTAACTATATGTACCACTGTGGACTATGTAAATTTTTAATGAATTTTTTCTCTTTGGTAATGTTGTCCAACCTTATTGAGCAGTTTAGATTGTTCACTAGGGCCATATCTCCAATGTAGCCTGCCTTGGGTTGATAAATGATTCCCATACATCAACCAAAAGACAGACACGTGCTGAGAAACCCATTCTTGTCTCCTTCCTGAAAGCGTTTGTCATTTTAAAACTTACATTGTAGAAATATGCAGTATGAGAATATATCTATGGCAACACGAGCATTGTTATAGTTCCAGTGCTTGTAAAACTCTATTGAACTTAAATTGTAAACATCACCAATAGTTTATTGTGTATTTCACATTTTTAGAGAGATTTTGCTATATTCTACAGCCATGTATTTCTGTGACATACAGATTCTTAGACAGTGATGAATTGTTAACGAGTCACAGCACCAGCTTTGTCACTGTATTGTGGTTTCAATATACTTTTGTTGTGTACTACCAATAGAAAATTCAGTATTTGCTGTATATGGTATTCTGCAGCTGGTGAGCCATATCCGTTATCAGTATCATCATTGTAAACTCCTCATGCACAATATAAAGCACTTTTCAGCCCTTAAAGCAATTTGAAATAGAAGTGGAAATCAATAAAAAGCTCATCAGAAGACGACTTTTAATGCATTTATACACACATGCACACACGGAGAGTCAAGTATACTGGCATATAAAACAATTAAGTATGTAATAGGACAGAAGCATATACGCTCAGCAGGGAATATAATGCACAGTTTTGGAAACAGGCTATAATGAAGATGCTGGAAAAGACATAAAAGTAAAACTGAATGATTATAGTTAGGATATATCAGGCTGGAATGCGCCCAGTCTTGCAGTCTGCCTGCAATACCCTCTGCTCTGATGACAGTGGAGTCATTGGCACACATTTTAGCGCTGGCAATCTTTGAAACAGTTGAACACTCCGTTCATCTGGAAAAATAAACAGATTTTTTATTCTCCCAATGGATATTCTTTGGATATTTTAAAACAGCAAAGGAAATAAAAATGGCAAATGCAAATAAAAATGGCATACTCCTGAATTCTTCTTTAGCATAGTAAACTTCCATATTTCATGTGTGTCTGTGTATATATATATATGTACACATAGCTATACATTTATATAAAAAAAAATAGATATTTAAGCAAATGTGACTACCTGGTCAGAAAAAAACCCAACCATAAAGTTACCTGTTTCCACCACTATGTGTATCTTTGTAACAGCAAAGTGCCATAATTCAGATCCAAAGGAGGGCCAAAAGAAGGGATGTGAGATTTCTTCCAGTCCTTTTTATGTTTCTCTTTTACATTGTCTTGTATTTTACTATCAATAACAGCCCCCTGTCTTCTTCACTTCCCTGCTTTCCAGTTCAAGGGAACAGTTTTATTTCTTAGTTTTCTAACATGTGAGCCTTTCATTTCTTCTATTAGAAGGGAGGCTGTACTTCTATTAGAGGATAGCTTAATACCATATTGAGTACTTCTTACATTTTGCAGTGTTCAGAATTAGATTATCCTTTTAACTGTCTATTCATTCAGATTCTTCTTCTTGCATAAAAAACAAAATCTTCCTTTTCTTTATGTTTTACATTTCCCAAGATGTCAGCAGCAGCTTATTATTCTAAATACAAATACTAGCTCATACCATGGACCTTCTTGAGCAAAGATGTTTTTACGGGCTTGCTGCATTATTTAACAATGCCATAGATGAAGAATGTTTGTTGCCTTCCAGGAAGTTCTATCTGCTTATCAGAATCTGTATTCTGGTCACTGATTGAAAATATAGTCACCTTTCAAATACAGTATGGATATAAACATATTTTGTCTGTATTACTCCATGATTCAGCAGGAACTGAAATTGCAATGCTAATAAAAAGAGTAGGTTTTGATCCACTCTAATTGTGAGCTATTTATGTCACCTTCTCTGCATATAGCCTCATAAATTAATATTTTATTGTTGCTCAACCTGAAGGCAATTGAGTTCTGGATACTGTGAGTCAGTAAGGGAGTGGCAACAACAGAGACAGCAAAATCAGTGCTTAAGTGTGTTCTCAGACTTAAAAGATTGATCTTCTTTGGCTTTTGACCCACGCAAAAAAATATCTATTTATGTCAAGCTAACCTCCTGTAGTTTAGTGCAAAGGAGATACTTAATCGAAAGGGGAAAAGGTCCTCCCAGATGACCTCTAATCCCATTGTAGCATTCCTTTTAGTTGAAGCTATATGGAGTTGATGGATTTATGATTATTTTTCAGTGATGTCCACAATAAGATTGGCCCTTTTCAAATACTGAAGAAACATATCTCAGAATTGGTAGAGATGAAATGACCAATTGATCTGAACCAAATCCTGTCCTAGCAAATTCATGAAAAAAGGTCATTCTACATCTAGCCCAGATTGCAAAAACGAATCCAAGATAAGAACAGTAATATGGATCAGTTGCTTATCATGTCAGTCTTCTGCACCACCAACCATGCAAGTGTAATTTCAATGGTCTTAAAATAAGTTTTTTGAATTTAACTTCTGTGTTTTGTCTTCATAGCCAGGATATGCAACTAATGTTTAAAGTACCTTTTGAAAAACCTCTGTATAAAATACTCCAGACCTACATAACTTTAATTGAAACTCTGAGACTCTGAAAAGCAGAAAATGTAATTCTCAATTTCAAAGGAAAGTCATACTTTATTTCCAGTTCACACATATTAATTTTGCACTTTGTGCTTTGCACCTTTAAAAATGCAAAATGCATTGTATAAGGAAACAAAATATAATTGTTCAGTTAGTTTAACTGGCTGACTTCCTTTTTCTTCCAAGAAAATATTGGAAAAATGTGGATTAGTGAGTCTAGAAAAGAGAAGGCTGTAGGAAGAAAAGCATTTAACAGTATTGACTAGACATAAGACATCAGGAGAGGGGAGGGTAGTATTTTTTGGCCAGTTTCCCATGTGAAAAGGAGTAGAAGGTTTAAGTTCAACAAGGAAAACAAAAACTATGTGCAGGAAAAAGAAAAATTACAGATTACTTAATAGAATGAAGGATTAGTAGAGCAATACATTATATTCGAGGGCACATAATTTAGGAATCTTGAGGTTTTTAAGCGTTTGGCCATTTGTCAACATTGACTCAGGCAGATGAATGGACACTTCTATTTTTCCCTGTTTCATCAAGGAAGTGGTGACAGGAAAACTAAAACCTCAAGTGAAAGGTAGGTTTTATGTGGAACTGGCTATCTCAGTGTAAAACTCACGGTCCACAGCAGATTTTATTTCCACATAACTGAAATTATTTCATTCAACCATGACTGGCCTCTTCAAAATCAAACTGCAGTGCCTTGTCTCCGTAAGGATTGAGCTGACTTCACGAAACACTCATACCTTTCCAGCTGTAAAAGTGTGGATGAGCTCTTTAGAAAAGACGTGTAGAACACAGGCAGAGCCATTGGATGACATGGGCAGAAAATACAAATGCTGTTTCTGCTTAAACTGCACTTTCAAGATGTTTGGCACAACTTTCTAGTCCAGCTTGTAACAGAAACGTCCTTGTGTCCCACTCAGTGCTTCTGTGTTGGAAACCAGTTGGGAAAGCCTTACCAG
The DNA here is from genome assembly GCA_002844005.1 of Limosa lapponica baueri. Taxonomy (NCBI): domain Eukaryota; kingdom Metazoa; phylum Chordata; class Aves; order Charadriiformes; family Scolopacidae; genus Limosa; species Limosa lapponica. Next base: position 33,322 of record KZ507217.1, read on the forward strand.
GAGACACCTTACCCAAGCAAGTTCCAGTCTACTTATCTGTGTTAACACACCTATATTGAATGTTTCATTTTAAATCTGTGAGATTTACTTTTGAAGCCAAGAATTTCAGAAGGTGTCAGCTTTATCTAGTGTGCAGGTTGAGGTACGGAAAGGGATGGATGGCCTCCCTCTTTAAAAGGCAGTGGGCAATACAGGCAGGTGATGGGGCTGTTCCAGCTTTTCTCGCATTAAGCACTGCTCCTCCTCAAGTACTGGCAATCATAGAGACTTTACACGTCATGACAGAGTGATCGTGACTGCACATGTAGTCAGTGTCATTTGCAGATTAATGAGCTATATTATTTTAACATGATACACAGAGATCAATAGTTAATCTCATTGATAAGATATCTTGGAAGATAATGGGGTTTATGAAGCACATCTTCAGATGCCTTCTCAAGAAAATTATAACTATTAATTTGTTTTCTGTTTTGTTTTGTTTTGTTTTTTTAAATTATACCCAGTAATACTGACAATATTTGAAAATACAGTTGTTTATTGGTGAAGAAAAAATATAATATGCTGCAATTCAATTAAGAATTTGGCTACCAGTACGTGGATTATCAGCCACAGAAATATTTGTCTTCTTTTTGTAAGTACATAACTTATATCTTCATAAATTCCAAGTACATTACAGTGCTGATGATCATGTTACATAATTTTTTCTCTTCCTGCATTTTTATTTTATTTGGTGTATTTATGATTGGAAAACACAAATTGCTTCATGTTGTAGGTTTTTTTTTTGTGTGTGTATGGTTGGACTCGGTGATCTCAGAGGTCCTTTCCAACCACGACGATTCTGTGATTCTGTACCCTAGCATGGAATAAACTTAAATTAAGCAAAAGATCTACTCTGAAAGTTAGTTTCTGTCCAAAGGAAACTATAATGTACTTTGGCAAGGTGAGGAATTTAGAAAGAAGGGGGAGACAGTGGGATACAAGAGTGATAAATTTTTTAAATTTCATTGTGGATCTTGCCAGCTGCTGGAGAAGCACGCTTGTTCCTGTGAGCAAGCCTCACCTTGAGTATGGTCTAATCCACTTTCTCTGATGAAAGTGCCTATTGTGACTGGTAATTGTGGAGTGAGGAGGAGCTCATGACTGCAGAAGGGCAGTTGAGTCTTGTTCTGGAAAGACCCTGAAAGCAATGATTTACATAGGAGCTTAAATTTCACCTGAAATCATTCACCTATGGCAGCAGGGAATTCCAAATTATCCACCCACTGTTATCTAAAACATTCTGCTAAATGTTGTACCATATGTGGTAAATGGCTGACTTCTCTAGATGATTAGGAGAACAGGAATTGCAATACAGTCCACCTTGTAAGTGAAGATACAGCTTGTCCAGCTTTTAGGTGAAAATATAGCTTTTCTGAACCCAGTTTGTAATCTCACTGATTGCCAGCTGAGCATATGAGCCAAGGAGAGATAAATATGTATGAAGGACTTATATACTACAGTCTACGGGTTCATATATATTTTGTTATCGTACATATATATATGTATGCATGTATGTATATGCAAGACAAAGGAAGGACTTGAGGAAGCCTGATTACGAAATACCCCATCAGATATCGGAATTAAAGTTCTTCTCTTCAGCTATGACACAGACTGGTTGGTCCTATCAAATTTCCCCATGCTGTCAGGTACCAGGTTAGTGACCTGAAACCCCACAGACCATGAAGGCTGATTTAATGACCTCAGTCATCGAGTTGTTGTCAGGCAGCACAGACACCAGGAGAGCAGAAAGGATAATGAGTAATGCCCTTCCTGAGCTGGAACTCAGGTCGAGCTTTATGTGAGCACAGAGAAGCTTCCTTCAATAGTGGGAGATGGGCTTTTCAGGGTATGGCCCTGTAGGGATCCCAAAAACTCTTTGCCTTTACTCTTATTTCATCACGTTTCTCCGTGTTGCACACCATTTTTATTCATTTCAGATAGACGTGATGATGAGCTTGGAGACCATACTTTATTTTAATTAGGTCTTTGCATGGCTCCTCCACATCAGTAGGCTGCAAAATGAGAAATGCATTTTTCTGTGAGCTTGGAGCAACCTAATTAAAGCTTGGAAAACTGTAAAATGTTCACAGCCGTAGACAAAGTGGAAAGAGTTTGTTTCTTTTGTTTCATTTACCGTGTAATTCTTTATCAAAATCTGTTACCAAATATGATTTCTCAGCTACGTACTGTATTCCTAGCTATTCATGAAAGTTGCCAAACAGTGACACACTGTCATCTGCTTAGTCCTGGCTCTCTACACGGAAACTGGGCATGGCGTTGCAAGCCTGGGCAGCTGTCTCAAGAGTGAAGTTTTAAGACTGCCACTCAGCTGTCTTGTTTGGAGCTGAATCACCATTTTCATGGAGGTTTTCTCAGCAGATTTAAAGGTTGATTTCTTGAGTCTTTCACTCATGCACATACCCTGATAGGAATAGTGTATAATGGCATGTATTTTATTTTGAAAAGAATCTCAGTTTCTTGCTCAAATACAGGCTGTCAGAATAAAATACTGTGTGTAACATATAGCGATCTTGATTAGCATCTTTCTGTTCTCCAAAATCTCTCTGCTGAAGTGGGTTTTATTGATTTAATTTACTTTGTATCTAATTCACTTTAAAACCAGGCTTGTTTTAACTAAATGTGTCCAAACCTACATACCCTCCTTTCACTTGCAGTTTTTTCCAGGGAACGTTAGAAAGGGAAAATTCTAGTTGAGGCCACACCAGTGCTGAACACAGCTGAACGATCCCCTCTTTCAACCAGCTGGTTGTGCTGGGTTTGATGCCCGCAAGGATGCGGGTTGCCCTCCTGGCTGCCAGGGCTCACTTCTGGCTCCTGTTGAGCTCGTTGCCAACCAGCACCCCAGATCCCTTCGGCAGGGCAGCTCTCCAGACACTAGCCTCCCAGTTTATGTTTGTGCCCGGCGTTACTCCATCCTAGGTGAAGAATTCGGCATTTCACCTTGTTAAACTTCATCCCATTAATCACAGCCCAATGCTCCAATACATCTAGATCCCTCTGCCAGGCCTCGTGTTCCTCAAGAGAGTCAACAGCACCTCCCAGTTTGGTATCGTCACCAAAATTGCTAATGGTGCATTCAACTCCTGCATCCAAATCATTGATAAATATATTGAACAGAACTAGCCTTAGAATTCAGCCCTGAGGAACACCACTGATGACCGGTCACCAGCCAGATGTACCTCCATTCACTACAACCCTTTGAGCTCTGTCCCTCAGCCAGTTCTTCACCCAGCACACCATGAACCCGCTCATACTGTAATTGGACAACTCGTGTTTCTGGCAAGAGATCAAAGACAAGCCTTTGTGACCCTGTCTTTAACCCATGGAAAATGCAGAGCTTCCCCAATATTTGTTATGAACACAGGTGTTTACCATCAAACAACTTGCTTGCATTCAAGATCGATGTAGTTTTGAGAAAGAAAGAAGGTTCAAAGTACAACAATTTCTTCCTCACCACTATAAGAAAACATTCTTCTCCACCTTCTATTTTGCCTCAGGAATTACATTAGATCCTAAAGTATTCAACACACTGTCAGGTCCTTATTCTAAATCTGCTAGTTTGCTTCAATGAATTTTTTTAAAATGCCATGATGTGACGGCTAAAGTCATCATAGAGTTCTGCAAGGCAGGCTCCAAATCAGTGGTGCATTGTATTTCTTGTGTTTCCCACAGTAGTGAGGAGTTTTCTTTCCTTTCCCCTTCCACTAGTAGCCTAACATATAGAAACAGAAATATACCAAGTGAAAAAGTGGTTGAAACTGATGATACTCATGGTATTGCTTCCATCAGCCATGAAAACACTCTTATTGATTTCTTGTGATTTCCTATCTGGTTTTATTTTTTGAATTATTTTAGGTTTCTTTTTTAGTAGGGGGTAAACAGTAGAACCTCTCTTCCTTTATATACCGAGGTGTTTTCTCCCACGGCTATGCTCACTTAACTCCCACTAATGCTAATGGGAATTGCATCCACATTTTAAGAAGAAAATAGAGTCCTTAACGGTTCCCAATAACATTCATTTTAAACCTACCAGGTGTGCAGTGTGAATCTCATTATCTCAGCTGTTTTTATTTTTCTGCCATGTACTAGCAAGCAAACTGTCAAAACCAGAAAGATGCTCATGGACATTATCTGGATCTTAACTGTAATAATAAAAAGAAGCAGGATGTTAATTAGCAAACAGACCAACCACTGACTTGAAAATCAAACTGAAGTATTCTGCTTTTCAGCTGGATGGGACTCTAACGTGAGCTTCATAAAAGCAGCTGTGTAAAGATATATTGCATCATCTCATTAAGATAAAATTGATAACTTTGGAGTATAATTCCTGCTCAGAGGGTTAGATACATTTAGTCACAGACCATTTCTCTGGCTGAGTGTCTGTGCAGTAATAATCTCAAAATAATTCTTTGGTCCACTCTTTCTTAGCTCCAATAGCAGAAATGCTCTTCATCACTCACCATCATGACAAATGCTGGCAAAAATCACTGAAAAGAGAATGGGAGGATTTTTGGTGTGTGAAATTTTAACAAGTTGAAGAGATAATAAAAATATATAGAGAGTTTAAATGTCAAATTTGTCTAATATATGACTACTTAAAACTTCCAATCACTCAAATTGCCAACAATAGCCAAACCCAAAACGTGGTTATCTGTGTAGCTATAATAGTCCCATCCTAGTCAACTTAAAAATGCATGATTTTAATGGAGTTGAAATGAAGTCACTGAAAAGTGTAAATGTTCAAATTCCTTTCCTTTTCTACAGCACTTACCCAGATGTCTAGTGACGAAAGCATTTGAACACACTACAAATGTATTCACAAAACCATTCAATTGCAAGAATTCTGCTTGCTAAAAATAAAATTAAAAAAATAAAAAGTTTACACACAGCAAGAAATATTGGGCACTCTACACAGAGTAGAGTGCCCAATGTATCTCAGGGTCTATTTTCACCTGTGTGTACACTTCAAGTCCTTCAGGCCAGGTTCAGGAAGGCATTTACGTGCCTAATCCCCAATGAAAATACTTCACTGAGGGTAGGACTTGAGTAATTTTGAAAATTTTCCCTCAATATATGCGTAACTGTGTAAAAATCATTTTATAAGAAGTTATGGTCACAAGAAATCTATTTTTTATGTATAGTTTAACTTTTCCATCCACTCAGTGTAGGACCACTAGATGCCACTGTGCCCTAAGGAAGAAAATGAACCACAGCTTCACAGTCTGCTTTAAATCCAGAGCATAAACAGTTTGAGAAAGCCTGTGTTGACTCAAATACTGCAATTTCTTTAAGTGTTTTTGTGACCAGACACAGATAGACTGTTGATAAGAACCATTCCCTGAAGCACGGAGTTTAGCTCAAGAGGGTTAAAACACTTTGAGGTGTCACAGCCGTTTGCAGAACTGGTGCTAAAAGCTGATTGAGCTTTCAGACGGGGTGAATCTTCTCCACACAGCAGGAACATCCCCTGGCAGCATCCCTGCTCCATGTAAGATGGCAGTTGCTGCTTTCTCAATCTTTCTGCCCTGTGAAAGATCGAGAAATTCATTGCAACGCTGCCTATCAGTTTCTTAACTTGCCTGTTAACGTGGTTGGTAAAGACATTGTGTTATTTTTCCACATAAATGATGTGGCAGGGACTCAGACATCATAAAGTTCTGGTGCCTCCTTGCAGTTTGCAGTGTAAGGCTCTTGCAGAGCTGAGTTTCTTGGAAATGGCTGGTTTTCTGGAGGAATTAAGAGCTGAGTGAACATATCAGGAAAAGAGTATAATTCTTGTAACCTAGGCTGAACAGTAAAAACTCACTTTTAGCAGTGAGCGGTGTTAAGTGCTGAACTTCTAATTTCCTGGAACCATTTATTATGTTGGTTAACTGAATGCTCGGAAGGAGAAAAACAATCTTTCTGCATTTCCAGGAGTTGAAAACGGAGCTGAATAACCTAATGGGGCTTTTGTGGCTCTAGGCAGTTGCATTAAGAAAAGAATAACAAAACATAGTTAAAATAGCTCAGAATATTACATCTGATTTCATGATCATGAAATGACGTCAATGAGAGCAAAGGGACATTGTCTCTTTTTGTCCTTCTTAAAATCACTTTATTTTGCATTTTCTTGGTGACCTGGACCTATAGGAGAAAATATTCTGTCCATCAGCACAGAACAGCCAGAATTTTGTCTCAGAAGGCACCTGGTGATTTACCCTCACAAAGAGGAGATGTGCCTCAAATTCACTAGCATTTTAATGAGGCCTATTGACACAGTATTGCCTTCCCACCAGTACCTGTATAGCCAAACCCTTTGCTGGGTTCTATTTAATAAAAATCCCTTTAAAAAAATCCAACCGCTGCCATAATTTGAATAGCTGCAATTTTCTGAGAGTAAAAACAGAAGATTAGGTATTTGTACAGGGAGCTCTACATGAGGAGCAAAATATTCCCCACAGTGAGGCAAACCCTCTATTCCCACACTGAACATTTTGTTTACAGCAAAGATTTTCTTCTTCCACAACCACATAACACTATATAATTATTTCTGCCAAAATGCCCAGAAGAACATTAATAATAAATGACTAATTTATTGCTGCTGTGCAGAAGTTTTCAAAACAGAAGGAAAAGAGTGAGGACTGCAGAACTGCAGCAACCTCTGCATGTCGGGAGCCTAACAAAAGCGGGGTGTCTGAGGAGGTGCTGTAGGAGGCAAAGCCCTCAGCAAGACTGCCCAGGTGAGTATCAGAGATCCAGGAGGGAGGAGTTCCAGAAAAATTCGGGATAGCAGGATGTTGAAACAAATCCTGATGCAGTTGCATGATAAAATCAGGAAACTGGGAATATATACCTGACCAGCACAGGCTGGGCATGGAGGAGCTCAACATCACACTGTGAGAGCACCCTGAGGTGGAACCATACCTGAAATAAACATGAAATAAGGGAAGAGAACTATTGTACCACTTATTGTATTATTATAAGGACTATTGTTCTTTTTCCATGATGAACAGGACAGAATTGACAGTGTAATTATGGCAGAGGAGATAAATCCTGAGGGTGAAGATTGTGTGGCTCTGGGATGGGTTAAATTGCACAGCTACACTGCTAAACTCTCATCCCTGAAGTCCTTCTGATCAGGGGAGACACTACTCTGGCAGAAATGATGGCAGAAGAATTCAAGGAGGAAGGGGGTTACATGACCCTTTGTTGCCTCTGCAGTGATGCTTAATCTGTGATTCTGTGTTTATGGACAAGAAGAAATACTTGCCAGTTTAAAAGAAGGGAGGGTAAGCTTGGAGGATTTGTAACTTTAAGATAGTTTATGGAATATGTGGTATTTAATCTTCATGTGGAAGGTAAGTATGGCTGCACTCTCATCCATTAAATGCAAATCACAGGTAAGTTTTTTCAAATATAGTTTTGTATCAGTCTGGCAGTGGGCGAATATCTATTTTCTTTTTGCAATACTAGGTGCTACTGGAAGGAAATGTAGCAGAGGAACACACAAAGCATCATTCTGGTCTGCAACACAGAATGCCAGATTTAAAAAAATAATTATGTCTTTCCTTCTTCTGGGTGGACGGGTGAATGACATACAGTACTGAGTGTATCCTGCCCAGAGACAGGCTGAGGAGCACTGTGCTCCCTCTTCTCTTCCTCCATTATCACTACTGCTTGTGAGTGCATGGCTCCACATCTCCACCTTTCTTCTTACGTTTGTATTGGTGCTACAGCTGTCCCTGAGCTTGTCTGCATCTTTTCCTTTCTGGCCAGGGTGCCTCGATACAGCTGTATGAATATGTAATACATTTCAAAGTGACACTTGCTTTGCGCACTGCAGAATGCCAGAAAAAAAATATCTGTGTTATTAAAATATCTTTTCATTTCAGAGAAATTTCCACAAAGGTGGGTGTATTTCTCCCCTTTCTGGCTGCTGAAACATTTTGATGCAGGCTTCTGTGATCTGTTTATCACATCAGGGTCATGCTGAACTGAATTTAAATGATACAGTAACATGATTTTTATTTTTTTTCTCTGAGTTTTCTGAGTCTCTGAGAAACCTGTATGACAAGGAATTCAGTAAAGCTCTGAAATATTGAGACTCCTCTATCACAAGCCAGAGGTAGGTTGGGAATGAATTTCATCAATGTTGGTATGTCCTGAAGGGAGGGAAAAAAGGAGGAAGGAAGGTAGG
>KZ507217.1:50980-65394 GCA_002844005.1 Limosa lapponica baueri
AGACACCAGCCTCAAACCTACAAACCACCTTATACCTCCTTAAGTGGAACAATGCCTCATGTGTTGACCTTGGTGGCATTTAAGAAGGGAATTGCTCAGTGCTATCATGAGAGAAATACTCCAAGGTCCATCTAGAAATAGACCATTATCTGTCTAAAGATCTGTCAGAAGCAGGCAGACAGAGATCTTTGCTTATAAAATAAACAGGAGTCCTAAGGATCTCAATTTTATGGGCTAGCACAAAAATCCCACCTCGTGACGGTGTGCTCCACCGCCAACCCGACCGTCACCTCTCGTAACCCTGCCAAGCAATAAACACCCGGGGTGATCACAGTGGTCTTCACTGGTCTGCCAGCCCATGTTGCATCCAAATTCATTGCGTATGGTGAGTTTCACCTTTGTTAAATACTGTTGCTTGTCCTCTTCGTTACCCCAGAATCTGTTTTGTCTGGCCGCTGGGCTGTAACTGCTGTAACCGTGACCGCGGATGGGCTGTTTGTAGCCGTGGGGTCTCCAGTGCCAGCCTGTGTCTCTTCTCCCACCACCCCATGGCTTCTCCTTTACGCTCCATCCTCCGCCGGTCTCCTACCGTGCCTGCACTCCTCTGCACCGCACCATGCAGCCATAAATCACTACGCCGCATCAGAGTAATAAATATCTCATTCTTCACAAAATAACGACCTCTTACTACCGCCTCACAGAGAAACTGCGGTTACACTATACAGAGATAAGCAAAAGGAAGACAAATTGGCCGCAGCCACCTGGTCATTAGAAGAATTGCTGTTATGGTGAAACCAAGTTAAAACAAAGCTCCAGGCAGGTCAAGACAAAATGAAGCAAAGCAAACCTGACACGCCTCAGTCCCAGGGCCTTGTGAGTGCAGTACAAAGCCTGTGGACTATTACTAGTGATAGCAGTAGTGCACTTCCTGAGCTACAGGGCTACAATAAATATAATTTCAGAAGGAGAGAGCACTTTCAGTAGTAACGGCTGTGTTTTCGGACAAAAACATGATTCTCACGTTAATAATCAATCTTTAACATTAGGCCTTTTCCTCATTGCGAGCTGCAAGGCTTGTCTGTTAACAGAGACGGTAAATAATTCCCTTTTTCATTATTAATTTGAACGTATTTATAGCCTGTGATCATATATCTCACATGGCTGTGCTCTGTTTCTAGACTAAATAAATTTAAAGCCCATAATCTTTGCTCAGACATTTTGTTGCATTTTAGTTTTTCTTGTTTCGAGTAATTTGGGTACTCATTGTGAGGAGCACATAGCCACATCGTTTTCATTTTGTTTCTTTCAACAGCTTTACAACCTCAGGAATATTTATAATTTAGCTGCTTGCTAGAAGGAAACCATTTATCTGAACCAATTGACACTAGCCTCTTCACTGCCCCTGCTCCCAGAGAATAACCTTACAATATCTTTCCTTTCCGCCAGCAGATGCCTAGATGTGTCAGGATTTCGTGTCGTGCCTACTGCCCGTTTCAATTGCTATTTCTCTTATAATGTGCTTTTCTGTTTCAGCACCATTTCCACTGCTTCTTCCTGCCAGTCTTCATTACGTTCGCTGCTGTACAAGGAGGACCCAAGCATACCGCTGCTCCGACGAGCCGGCGAGGAGTGAAGACCAGGCTTAGTCCCCAAACACTTCACTGCTCCCAGTTTCCATCAGCATCCCTGATAAACACCCTGAAAATCTTCCATCTCTCAGACTGTCCCAGCGCTTTCTGCCAAAAGGCTTTTTTTTTTTTTTTGAGGCATGGGCAAAGAACTGGACTCCTCTCCAAGGTGTTATAGAATGATAGAAACATAGAAAGGTTTGGGTTGGAAGGGACCTTAAAGATCATCTAGTTCCAACCCCCCTCCCCCCCTGGGTGTTGGTGAGATGCCCATCAATTCTGGCTGGTTTTGGATCAAACTCCATTGGAAAAGCATTTCCATAAGTGCCTGCTCTAACTGTTGTGTTCATAGTCAGTTCATAAATTTTTAATTAAAAACAAAAGCTTTTTTTTTTCCCCTCCAGTTTAAATGGCACCTGAATGAATTTAAAATTATATAACCCCATCAAATTATTAAGCTAATTAAAGAGAGGCATTGAGGTTTTAAGCGGTTTAATTTTTTGCAGTGTTGTTAATGACAGTACATTAACTGGCTCCTGAGATGACATGAGATAATTTTCCATGTTTATTTTATGTCACTTTGCTATCTTATGAAGTGCTCCTCTGGTACTCTGCTCAGGATGAGTACCTGGTGCACTTATCATAACAACATTTGCACAAATTACAGTAATTCTGTCAAAATACTGAATTAATACCCTCTTACCTCAACTAAATTTGATTCTGTGCGTTGAAAAGGTGCCCAGGTGCTAAAGTTTGACAATGATTTGAACAGAAGATGTGACCACATGGGTTGAGAGAAGATTGCCTGCATGTAAACGTAGTTCAGATATCCTCTCTGACCAGCTGAATTCCTCTCTCCATTTATGTTAACATATTTGACATTGATACTTAATTGTTGTTGAATAGGTGAATGAAAGTATTGCAATGATTTTGTAGCCTCCAGCTTTCCTGCAAGACAAGCCCTGACTCTTCAGTTAGCTCTGTGAAGATCGGTCCTGAGGGTCAGGATAGCCATTGGGAAAGATGAATAGCATAACAGAGAATAGAAAGCAAACACTCTACTGGAAAACCCACACGTTTTACCTTAGCACAAAAGCTTAATAATTTAATTTCTCTCAAATTAAAAAAAAAAAAAAAAGATGCAGGAGATTAGACATTTTTCTGAGTGCTTGGAAGTGTAAGATCATAATCATTTACATCGTACACATTTGGGGAAAGCCAGCACAGTTCATACCAAAGCCTTCATGGTGTCTCTTTGTCGTCAAGTTTGCCGACATAAAAAGGGGTAATACGGTGGCATGACTTTTGTTCAGTTCAGCAGAAGTTTGACTGAGTGCAGGCAGAAAGATAAGGCCTGAAAGAAGCGATAATTCACTAACTCGACCCTGCCAGCCACTCCTGTCAGTAAACAAGATCTTACTTCCCTTTAAACTTGAAGATGAGGGTAGTCTGAGTTTGTTCCTGTCTGTGCATTACACATGACACGGTTGTGTTGATTTCCAGTTGTCCTTGGCAAAGAGAAAAAAGCTCTTCAAGGACCTTTTCTGACCTGAAAGAAATGACTACAGCTCAGTGGAGAGGGAAACTTATTTTCAACTTGTTCAGCTGCAAAAAGTATCAAACGTTACTAACAGTTTTTGAAATAAAAGTAGCCATAAAGGCTTATAGAAGAAAACAGAACAACCCTCAACAAAAGTCACAGAAACTTTCCCTGCCCCTGTTTTGTGGTAGTGATACTGGAGTGAAGGGTGACAGGAAGTACATGTCTCTCATGTTTTTCCTTCCCAAAATTTTAAGTGCAGAGAAAGCCTGTATTTAACAGAATTCAGGAAGTGTTTGCACTTTAGAGCTGTCAACAATCTCAAACAAGCTAAGACCAATACTACAGGAGCCCAGTTTTACTGCTTTTTCTTCCTCCCTACCCACTTTCCCACAAACACACTTTGTCACCAACTTCACTTGCCTTGCTTGCTCCTGAAAACATTTCTAACACTTTAACCTGTAGCATAACCATTGGAAAACATCAAGTTTTGTGAAAACTGTAAGCTCTGCACAGCTTGAGTCTCAAAAATCCTCCAATTGCTTTGGAAACGTCAGGTAATTCAAATCACAGACCAAACCCTCTTCAAAAAGTTAGCACAGGAGCAAAACCACTGCCAACATGAGAACAGAGAACACGTCTCATTCAGAAATGATAAAATGGCAGCAGCAGCACTTAGCAGGAGTAATGGCTCAATTAATCAGCTGGGTGCAGTGGTTGCTTTACGGGACAGGCGGCTGAAAACTGTTTACAAGAATATAATGTCCCCAACAACCAGCTTCTCATCAGCAAAGGGCACCAACCACATGTCACAACGGTCAGCCACGAATTTCTAGTCCAGTGTCAAACAGTGACATGAAAAGATGTCTTTAAAACTACTTTGCTTTATTTGGAGGGAACAGTTAATGATATAATGACCTTTCAGTCAGCGGGATGTCATCTGTTTAAAATGTGTAAAATGGGATAACAAACTTTCTCATATTAAAAAAGTTATAAAAAATCAAATCAAAATATAATAAAAGAATAAAAATCTGCTTAAAATGAGCTTTATAACAAAATAACCTACATAAAAGATATCCTTCAATTAATGTGAACGACATGCACATATTGGGCTTTTCTGAAACCCACTCAATAATATGTCTTAGTTATTCAAAATAGAGTTCATCACTGAATTATGTTTTAAAGGTGATTTCTGCAGCTATTTGTAAATTATAAGAGCTTTTGCCTTCATGGAAGCCTAAGATTTAACTCAAATCGTTACTTCTTGGGTGTTCTCATCTTGTTTTTTCTTGGTGTTTTGCACTCTGGTCCAGTTGGCAGTCTCCCATCTGTCCTCCTCCTCCCCATGTCTTTCTCTTCTCTCTATTTAGTAAAGGTTTCTCACCACCATGTCCAAGTAAAATCTATGTAAAGTAGGTTAACAGTGGTCAAGCCCTTGGAGGACCTGACGGAAAATAGTACCTTATCTTTCTCTCAAGTTAAAGAAAGTTGCACCAGTAGGAATTCCTTCATACTATGAATGCTGTTCTGTTTATGGTGCGTAAGTTTTTTAGGAAAAAGAAGTTTTCCAGCATTGTCCAAAGGTTATCTAGGCTGAGCTAATTTAATAATCACCTTTGGGAAATTAATTTTCTAACCAGATTCTTTAGCTGAAAGAAAAAATTGTCCTTGTCTCTCCCAGGCTGCATTCTGAGTCTTATGGGTGACAATCATGCAAAAGAAAACTACAGTAAAAGCTACATGGTATATGCTGACAGGTCATGCATTATACACGGAAAAAAAAGGCATTGAATTCTGATATTTTTCATTACCTGAAGGAGTTTTACTCTGTCATGGGGCAAGAGACTCTTCAATTCCAATTTAAAAGAACCTGTTTAGAGCAAATGTATTTTCCATCTACAGCGATTCTCCACCAACTCGCCTAAAGCCAAGTTCTATAACCCGCTATGTACGTGCAAATTCAGTTTGAATAACTACCTGCAGCAGATGATGACTCTGTATTACAATGACTGTAGTCACTAAGTGCAAAAGTTCATAATAATGATTCAAAAGAGGTTTAGGGAAATTTGATTCCCTGCCAGAGCTGCGCACAAGGAGCAGAGGAGGCTCTCTGAAGCCTCTAAGTCAGTCACAGATCCGTAGAAATTGGGTTAATAAAGCACTCAGCACTCTGAGGCAGGACCTGCTACTCTTGAAATCTTGGCTCTGATGCGCATTACAGGTAAACCTCTAATTTCACTAGAGAAGAACAGTTCTGACAGGGAAAATGAAGGCGGGTGGTATACCTCTCTTAAGCAAACTCTGTCCTTTCTCTGATCTGACTTCTGTCCTAAGGGAGAAGCACAAATCTGTTAGATTCAGACGGGAATTAGGAGTAATATTAGGCTTCCTCCATTCCGCTCAAACAATTAAGTCACTAGAACCTGGCCTTCTCAGACATCTAGGACAAGCACCCACACACTAATAATTCAGGGAAAAAAAATAATTATCAGAAGTAATTTGATTATGGTAACTCTAAAATCATATTGATAAATCCTTGGTGTTTAGTGAGCATAAACAGATGGAAGTTATCATCAAAGCTATGTTAAAGCACACCATGCAAAGCTGTACCCTGTATAATACTCTCACTTAAGTGAGAGTTACACTACCAGCATAATTACAAATTAATTTTGTTAATATTAGTAATAATTCCCCTTTGCAAGAAGCCCTTCTGTAGGGACACACGGACCTTTGTAACTTGGTACGCCCCAGAACTGAAACATTCTGGGATGAGAATGTGAAGAATGCAATGGTAGACAGTTGTGCCACGTGCAGAGAGAGCAGCAGCGTAGTGCCAGCCAGAAAAGAGACACGTCTTATCTGTTAATACCACCAATTGGTGACTATGGTGATCAAAAGGCTTAAGCTCTATGTCTATCAGTACTTAGGTATTATGTTGTTACTACTATGTACATAAAATTAATGCCAGCAATGTATTACATTACTACTATTTTCTTTGTTGTACCATAATTGAAATTAAGAATACCAAAATGGAAATTAAGACTAATTTTACAATTATAGATAAATCCAATGATTTACGTAGGGAATTGTGTCATTACAGGCAGGGGAAAAACAAAATAATAATGAACTAAGAATGAAATATTTTTCTGGCTTTTAAAGTCTTTAAAAGTCTTTCTGCACACATAAACAATTACACAAGTTGAGCTAACTATAATTTATTTATTTTATTCAGTTTCTACATAATAAAATAAAATAAAATAAAATATTGTTACTAAAGAAATCACCTACACGTATCATAACCATGTGCAAGAAGTTATTTAGACATGTTATTTAGATAAAGTAAGTCTCTGACATTTGAAGACAAAAAGACATAATAATTTTCCAGAATTCACTTGCATAGACTAAAGTAATATTTGATACGAAAATGTATTACTATTCTTTTCTTATTAAATTTTTCCATTGATAAAGTTTTTTTAAAAGAATGTTGTAGACAAGTATTCAAAAAAAAGTTTGTATGAATGGATTCTGATCCATGGGTTTTGTTAATTGTTGCCTTTCACTGCATATTTGCTTATTTTCTGTTCATTTGTTGTTTGGTTTCTGTGACTGGTCACCAAAATTTGCTGTTGCCATAACTACTGTCAATCTCTAACTATTCTTTCAGGTATAAATCTTGAAGACGTGAGCATTGATCCGTACTTTAAAAGAAGTTGGCTTCTTGGTAACCCAATTCACTTTTTACAAATATGGATGGAATTGCATTGATTTCGATGAGGTTGCCAACGCATAATAGCGTGGAAATTGACTCTGATGCTGAACTTTCCACTCCAGAGTGAGGAAGCACCAGGAGGATATTGCTACCTGGACTGAATTTCTTTCCCAAGTCACTTTTAAAGTGTATCACGCTAAACTATGAAAAAAAAACCCCTGTAATAATATTTTATTTATGAGCTGAGAAAGGGTTTCACTCACTAACCCCTGGCTTGAACACTTTTTACACTGGCTGCTATAACTTGACCTCATACGTGAGATCACTTTATTGACTTAGAGATTTTGCTGTGACAGAAAATGGCAAAGGTAACGCTTGGGAAATGAGGATAAATGGAGAAAATACCCAGTGAGCAGCTAAAGAGAACCAAAGTAGGTTAAAGAAGAGGATGAGAAGGAGAGTTGAAGGGAAGGGAGGAAATATTATTAGTGAAATGTTACAGCCATAAACAGAGCATAGCTAAAACTGTTAAAATAAATAGCAGTATTCATTCATGTTGGCAATGAATCCCAGCCAAACTAAACAGCTCTAAGACCTTTAATCTTGATCTCTATGGCACCACCTTGTTCTCCTCTCCAGCCTACAACTGCAATGCATCAAGCCTCCCTGGAAATTCACAGCTGCATTACGTCTGTCCAGCCTTCATCTTTCTCTGGACAAACACTTCTTTCAAAATTCAAAACACATCAAAGTCATCATTCAGGACCCTGAGAGACGCCTTTGTTTTCCTGTGCTTATTTGCACATGTTTGGCTGTATGAAGGGTGCTAGTCTTCATTCACTGAAGATACTTTGTGAAATACAGAGTGCACAATCTATTCCATTGTAATGTGTTACAAGATACGGCAAGGACCAAATAAACATGGTTGGTTCTTCTCTTTTTATTTTTGTTTTTCCTATGAGACATCCATATTAGGTATGCTAACATCTTCAAGGCTCTTTATTACCTTCCCCTTCACAAGTGTTCTTGGAATGAGAGAAAAGCTTACTATGCCTATGTTTCTACTAGGAGTGGTGACTCTGGGGTGACTAATGAGGTGAAAAATAAGTCAACCTTCAGGCACTCACTGGACATCAATATCTATAACAACTCACAACCTGAGTAATCTGCTATTACAAGTGAATTTCACTACTTTTTTCACTACTTTTTACTACAGTGAATAATATCTAAAATTTGTGTGAAACTGAGAACTGAATAAATTCTTTATTCTTTTTCTGAGGTTTCTTCTAGACTTGTTAAGATTTCTCCAAACTCAACTGATTTATTGCTGTGGTTTAAATAATTTCAATGCCATTCTGTTGCCTTCATCTTTTGCATGCTAAGTTTCCCACATCGTCTTAACTCACTCCCATTGTTATGTTCTAATTTCTCCAAATTCTTCATTTTGTACTGTTGTTAACAAATTGATGTGCACTGGTAGAGAAATCAGTACAGAATGGTTTGTTCCATGTTTAGCTTTTTTGAGGTGCCAAGAGAAGCCTATGTCTTGACCTGGGAATGAGTTGAAGAAGCACAGACTGGAATATTTCTATTAGTTATGAAATACACCTTATTATTAACAATAACTCCTAAGTTTGTGTAGGCTCTATCCAGGCAATGTACTGCCATAGTCTATAACAGTAGTATAGCTAAAGAAATAAGAGCCTGTATGTCATTTATATTTTAATTACCTTGCTGCATGATAGTCAAGTGGTCAGATCACCTCTGTTCCTTAAACTACATAGATTGGCTTTTCTGAAAGCATAACTTCTCAAATTACTCTGCCTACTTTGGCCTCATTAATCTGTAGTAGTTCTGCCAATTCAGTGTTATAGTTGACTGCCAAGTCTGAAAAAAATCTGCTTGGGCAGCTGGTTTGGTCCTCCCCACACCCGTACTCTTTAAATCAAGCAGTACAGGCAATGTGTGAGACACATCTACAGTAAAGGATCTGTTCCTACTCTCTGTTGTAGCACTGTGTGTGCTTTTACCGGCATGGCCTAGGGTGGAAAGGATCCCAGAATGACCAAGGAATTACTGCAGATTCCTGGTTCCATGTCAAGAGATGTCAGAAATTTGGTCTGAATCCACCACAAAAGCAGCAAAGCAAATTGCTTTGATAGATCACCTGATTTTTCAAGTGTTTCCATTGCAAATAGGTAATGTTTCTGGAGGCTCCTTAGCACCAAATGAAGCACTATAAATCATCTTTTTTTTTTTTACGCAATTTGAAAGAGTTGAGAACAAATTATTCAAAAGACGTCAGTCATAATTTTAAGAACAAGTTCCACTCAAACCCAAGCCTGGAAATTCAAAAGCACAGGTTTAAGGTGCTTGTTATTGCAGCCATATACTGTCAGGCATTGCTTTCTTTTTAAAAAGTATATTTTATTTCTTCTTATGATTATATTTAAGAATTTAACCTGTTCAATATAATCTCCTTACCTGTGATAAGACAGACATTTAATAACAGTGGTCTTTTAAACAAAGCTGGCAAGCAAGTAAAAATTCACAAACATGAAACCACATGGCCCCGACCCAGTCAGATGGTCTTCACACTCTTTATTGAACTTGCTGATTTTTTTGTTCCAGTCAACATCCAAATAAAAGGTTGGCATTCATTGGTTTTTGGTTGTGAATACAGAACGTGAAGCAATGCACAAACTGCGTTCAGCAAACCCAGCCCTGGAGCTGTGAAATTCCTGGTCTCCTCTCCTCACAGTTTCTCAAGCATGGGAAATATCACTAGCTGAGAGTCTCTAACAAAGACAAATGAATTAAATGGGAAAAGACAACTATCAAGGGAGTTAAATTATTCCAAGACATTTTTGTGGAGCGTATTAAAAGGACAACTCTCTGTAGCTCCATAATCGTTTAGGAACTTGAAAAAGAAACCACCTCAGTCTCTTTATACCTCCCTCTCTAAATTAACAGGCCTCTTTTGTCAAACTAAACTGTTTCACTTACTTCCAGGGGGACATCTGCAGATGCTATGGACTGAAGAGGCCTTTGAAGTCTGCTATGGACCTGTTAGATCATGAGAAGCCTTTTCAAATCAGTATGGGAAAAAGTTGAAAGTTAAGCAAAAGGAACACAGAAAGATAGCTACACTTTACATCCAGTCTCATGGAAACTCTCCTCCTCGTGTGATAAGAGCTGCACCATCCCCGCTCCCAGGATTTTGCTACTGCTGCCTTCACTGCTGTTTTGGCAGAGATGGGTCCAGCAAGAGAAAAGTCACTTTTCTGCACTCCTGCTGCATCAAAAACAACATCATTATATCACAAGGGAGATTCAAAATACTTCTGAGACCCTATTTGAACTGCTTCAGCTGCCTTCTTGTTTAGAAGGATGCTTTATGCATTTTGAAGAGGAAAGGGCCCTGTAGGGCCCAGTTCTTATTTTTCTTATTTACTACTCAGATAAGTGTCTTATGATTTTAGGATTTAATGCTTATATGTAGTACTTCATCATTACTATTGTGCATGTCAGTTTTCATGAGACAGGTCTCCAATGTGCCATTTTCTGTGAAATATGAGTGTGAAAAGAAAGCAATTATAATTGTTTTGAAGTATCATTGTTCCAGTGGGCTGTCAGCTCCTGTTTAAAGAGAAGTTTTTAAAGGTTAGTTGTTACTTTCTTGCATAGCTCTTTTTTAAAATGCAACTTTCAGTTGCATTCAGTAAATTTATTTTAGTTTTCATAATTAAGGAAAGAATAATTAAAAGATTAAAAATGTTTCTGGTAAACAGCTGCCAGATGGGCTAAAAATTGTTGCTGAGGATAATTTTTCAAACATCTGTCTCGCTTAATCTTGACCTTTACCAGAGGAGAGAACACACTGCTGAAAAGGATTTAAGTCGTTATGCTGCATCAGTTAATTAAGTGAAATAATTGAATACATTTGCAGACTATAGGGAAGAGCAAAATCCTTTTTTTCAAAAGAACTTCATTCAAAACCTGCTTTCTGAGTTAGAAGGCTGGTAAGATAATTATTTGTAAAGCCCCACAAACCCAGTTCAAGCCACAGAGGTTCAAAATGCAGGTGACAATCCTCCACACCTTTCCTTTCTCAAAGTACGTTTCATCTTTGCATGGCTGAACATTTCAGGCTTTTTGACAAACAGGAAAAAAAAAATTACTTATCTGTCTTACTCCATGGATTTCATGTTTCTTCACAAGAATTGAAAAAGGAGAGATTTAAGTGTCTCTATAGGCCCTGCGCTTCACCATGTACAGACCGTGTGTTAAATAAAAACTTATTAAGTTCCTCCCTGTGAGTGGCCTCAATAAAGACACATGTGGTCTTAGATCTGTACAGTGCAACTTCTCTTCTTTGTTGGATTTTTCCCTAACTTTCCCACAATATACTCTGTAGAAACGACCTAATTTTCCTTTCATTTCTCATCGTGTAACATCATCGCAACAATCCAGTGGTTCACCAGAAGTGAAGGAGCTGATGACCTGGTGCGTATGGGTTATGTTTGTCGTCTGTATCGTGTACCCGCCGTGGTACACGGAGACAGCTTTGGGGATGGCCAGCTGATCTTTGACTATGCAAGTATTGTGTTTGCCAGGTTGTCTCTCCCCTGTCTTTTTCTTTCAGCTAACCTGCCTGGGCCTGAGATTTATTCAGAAGAAAACCTTCATGTAAAAAGTTAAGAGAGGTTTATCAGGTGTGACGGTTCCTTTGTCTTTGTCTCTAAATGCCTTACTGAAAAAAAAGACACCAGATGACAGAATACCATCTCACAAAAATAACAAGGAAGTTTTTGGTTCAGATCTACATATTCCTTTGTTATTCTCCAACAATGCCATGTCTTTCTGGTGAGGCCATTGGAGTGAGAAATTAGTCTGCACAGTTTACATTCAACTACTTTTAAAGACATTTCTTTGGAATAAATTCGTAGCATTCTGAAAACCTCCTTTCTTAATGGTTTAGAGAAACTCTCCCAACCTTTGTCTGATGAGCTACCACAAGACTTAATTCAAAGCTCATTGATTCCAATGACAGCTCTTCTGTGGACTTCAGTGCATGCTGGATTGACTTCAAGGATCTCAATGACATCATATGAAAAAATTTAAATTGTTCACAGAACGATAATTTTTAGTGATTCAAATAATGATGCACAGTAATGCAAAGCACAAATTGCTTAACTAATTTTATTTCTGTGATCAATACCAAGATATTTTATATGCAGATGGACAGCATTCATGGTCTTGGAGATATATGGAAACAGATTATATCTCCCTCTTCAGACTAGTCATAAAAATGAGTCTATAACAACCATATGCGTATTGAGACTACTAACTACACTTTCAGGACATTGTCACTGAAGGAGCTTACAAGGGTTTGATTTGTGTGTTTTCTTACCCATTCAATAGCTTCTCCTAACATTTATTACAAGCTGATGTCTAGGAATATTGATCCAAACATATTTTATTGTTAGGAAGGTCTGATGTACTTAAACAACTAAAGATTTTGTTCTTAGCACACTTTTATCTCGGTTATTTCTTCCAGTACTTCAGATCTATGATAGCCTGCAAATTAATTTATTCTTAAGTGTATAGTTTAATTGGAGGGTTTGATCTACATTATTTTTCAGTTAGATATTATTGAAAGGTCCAGTCCAATACAACACTCTTAACGGTGGTACAACCTTTGCTGTAGGCTTCACCATACACTGTATTTGGCTTGAGTAGTCAGAGTCCTCTTTCATGATTTATTTTAATTCTAAAGCTGACTGTGGAGCTGTGAGCACATGGTGACTTGCTGAGCTGTAGTAACTCAATCACTGGTGGCTGAGTAAGCACAGAGACAAGCAGCTGAAGAGTTGGTCTACAAATACGATTTCTTTCATGTATATGTTCCTAGATCATGTTTGTTCATCATTTGAGACAGAATCAACTTTATGACATTATTATTTTGAAAATAATATATAAATGTTCGGGAAATAGCATACATACTATATCTGAATGTGAATATACCATTAAACATAAACACAGACTGCTAAAGTGCTCAGGAAGGAGCTTGTGGAACCTTGCTTGTGGACTGTCTGGAACAGAGACATTAAATGCTTCTTACCCAGTCTAATCATCTGACTGATTAGTACTGATCCTATAATTTGAAGATGCTCCAGTTAGTTTAAGAGGTAATGTATAGTGAAATTCATTTTGATATCATCTACTTTCTCCCTGTGGTTTTATGAAATGTGGAAGTTGCATGTTTCTTGGTGGTTTTCTACCTTCGGACTCTTCTGAAAACTCCAGATTTTAGGCACACAAAAAATAAAAAAAAAAGTTCCTTCATGTGCAAAGCATAATAGCTATAGTCAGGTGTTGGATTGTCAGTTTTAGTGTGGGACTAGACTGCCTAAATAAATTAATTTCTTGATAATTATTTTCTTTAAGGTGAGAAGACAAATAACCATTCCAGGGTGATACTCATTTCACTTAACTTTAAGATTAAAGTAAGTTATCTAAGTCTTAAATTCATCATCAGAGACTTCTTTACAGTGGATAAAAAGAAAGTGATGAAGTCTGGATTAGCTTTTCTGGCTAGGAATTTAGCCTGTCTTTAAAATGTTTTGCAAGGAATTGTCTTATGTAGTATCATGCCTAGATTTTTCCATTTTGATTATTTTCAGGAATGTTCTGTACGAATTTACTTTTAAATATGTAGTGGACTAACAGGGATTGATATGAAATAATATCCCTTTCATTCTTTCCCAGCTAAACAAAAACATCAAAGCAAGGTAGTTGCCCCAGTTCTTATCATCAAGATGTATGTCAAAGTGTGATAATGAAATAAATTTAAGAGCAACGAATATATACCAAAGCTGACAGCACTAGGTAGATCTTTCTGTTTGGTTTGGCCTGTTTTTTTTTGTTGGCCCCTTGGAAGCCTTTTTTCGTTAGTGATATATGAGAAACATGGTGCCTGTGTTACCGCTGCTGCCTTCTTCTACCTCTTGTTTCTGAATATTTTCAAATTACCTTGGTCTTTATTTTTGGTACAATGTGGAAGAATGTCTGTGCTTAAGAATAACTGGTATGTACAGTGAGGGAACATCTGGATTACAATCTTCCCCATCTGGATCAAAGACTTTGTTAAGAAAATATTTATTTTGTAGACTTGCCTTGTGACTGATGCTTCCTACCAAGTCACAATCCATGCTCCCTGAACATATTTTCAAGAAAATGTGTGCATCATATTTGCAAATCTCAGCAAATTAGATTCTATCTTTTGAACAGTGTGAAGACATTTTTCAGACTAAGGCAACAAGTTTTTTTGGTACCTAGTTAAACAAAATGATGGTATATTAAAGTAAGCATAGGCAGGAATAAAGACACACAGATGAAAATATTTATTCCTAGATATCTCCTAGCTATTTTTGAAGCCTCTAATTGTAGTACTGTGTGTGCTGTTTAATGCATAACACTACAAAGAAAAAGGTCTAATTTAGACCTAGCTGTGAAGTTCCTAAATATATTTTTT
>KZ507218.1:92419-103322 GCA_002844005.1 Limosa lapponica baueri
TTTACAGCCTTGGTTTGGAGAGATTATGGCAGGCTTTCAGGGGTCTGAATAAGCTACATGAGCCTGAAGGAGGGGGGGATACCAAGCCCTGACATATAAAACAACAGGGCTCCAAAAATCATCCCCCCCAAATCCCTTTTTGACCATTTCACCTGCTGCGGCCACGGGGGCAGCTCCAAGCTGGAGGTGCATTTCCACCAGCATCCGTCCTGCCCCTGTCCCGGCCGTGGTGCGGTGGCCGTGCCGGCGAGGCGGGAGCCGGACAGGCGAGGAGGCATCGTCCCTGCGCTGACGCCTGTCATCCTGTCAGCCTTGACCTTGGGGCTGTCCCCAGCATCCGCACCGCAGCCCGCCTGCACTTCCCCGCTGACTGCGAGCGACTGTTGTCTCGCTGCCTGACCTTACGCAAACACGATGCAAACAGACAGCCCACCTCAGCTCCATCACTGTCTGCCGCTAATACCGGAGATTGATAGCCACATGGAATTATCTCCCTGCTCGACCTTCATTACCGGGTGGCATATTCTGACTGACAGCCAACCTCATTCTGGGGAAAGCTAAACCACCCACTTGGGGTTGTGTTTTTTTTTTTTTTTTACTGTCGAAAAAGTGAAGGAATCTCCTTTTGTAAAGAAAATCAACACTTTCTCAGTTTCGACAGAAAAAAAAAGCCTTTGTTAAACCGAAAAATGTCTTGTAACATGAATTTTTCCCAGACCACCGTGCATACCCATAACAACGCGATGCACGGCTCCTCCAAGATGCTTTGTAGGATGCTGTGCCGGGTCCCAGGCCAGGCATGCTCCTACCTCTACACATTTTACAGGGAAAGTTTTTTAGCTCTGCCATCAGCTGCAGGTTTCCCAGGGAGAGCACGGCCAGCCCTAAGGCAACGAGCAACGTATGGTCGTGGCAGGTGGGAGGAAGGGACGTAGCTGAAGCGAACCCGGCTTTAGGCACGTCGCAACTGCCAGTAAGGACGGCATGGGTAAATATCGGCTCTGCAAACGCACGATGCGTGTGGCCTCAACAGCTTTCTGAACAGAAATCGTGACTCTCCTGCTCAGATACTCAGATTTCTGATTTCAGTAGCCACGAAAGGTACAGAGTCGCGTTTTCTCTCAGACCTCCTGTGGTCCCTTTTGGTGACATCCCGATAGCAGAGGCCAGAAACCACGCTCCACAGCATCCATACCAATCTCCTCCGGCTCCCGGGCGTTATGCAGAGCCTGCCCTCGGTCAGAAAGCGCAACGCTGCAGCATCCCAGCTCCCGTAATCCCCAGGCAACACAGAGACAGCAGCGACCAAGAAGGAATATGAACTTTCAGCCTTCTGACGTGAAGTCAACCATCAGCTAAAGACAGCTAAGTCACAGCAAAACACCTCATTCCTTTCTTGCAATATTTTAGACAAAGGACCAGAATAGCCTGGCGGTGGCCAAGCTCAGCAGTCTCCTGGCAGAGCACAGCAGCCACACACAGCCCTGGGCAGCTGTACAGGCATGGGACTGAGCCCTACACACTGCACAGGTTTTAAAGCAAGACATTTTCCTGACCCCACAACTCTCCAGCCCCACAGGGAGGGAATGGTGGGGTGTCACCATGGCCAGCACCGTGAGATACCTCCTGCCACCGACCCCAACGAAGGGGAGGCTCCAGCTCTGGCTATGCTGGACCCTGTGTGTACACAGGGTAGTTGTGACCAGCACCCAACCTCCTCTCCACTATGGGCCAAACAGGCTTAGAGCCATGTTCCGTCCCCACAACAGCCTCCTGCCGATGAGCCCTGCCTACGGAAGAGGGTCGATGGGGGCAGCCAGCTTCCCCTGCCCGGTCTCCACCCCTACATGCCGTGTCAGCAATCCCCTAAACACACCCCTAAAAATCTCAAGGCCCTGACCCCCTACACCATCCAGCTCCCAGGAGAGCGTATGACCCGAATGCCGGTGCCACAGGGGGTCTCCCCGTGCCGTGGGGACCCAAACTGCCCCGTGTGCTCAGTGACTGAGGAGCCCGGTGGCCTCCACAACACACTCCTGCGCACTGCCCGCTTTCGCTTACCTTTTCGGCTCTGGATTCGGCTGGGGTTTGGAATCTTTCCTTTTTTTGGACTCCTTTTTGGAATCCTTTTTTGTCTCGGCTTCAGGGGCGGGGGCATGAGAGACTTTGCCCCCCTCGCCTTCTGCACTTGGCTGTGACCCACCAAGCAATTCTGCCATGTGTTGGCTTTGGGGAGTGATTGAAAGGCGGGGGGCAAGGCCAGCAGCAGAAGTGAAAGAAACAAGAAGAAAGCATGAAAAAACTCGAAAGAAAACAAAAGGAAACTAAACTGAAAGCAAACAACTGAAATCAAATTAACAATTGGCAAAGAAGGAATGAACGAGCAAAAGAAAGTCAGAACTAAAAAAGAAACTAAGGAAGCAAAAACTCGGTTTCCATGACAAGATGTATGAAAGTAACTGCAAAAGCGAGCGGCAGCCTTGCAACGTGAAACCTGGGCAATGTGTGTCATAATTCGGGATGGTATTTACCAGAGGGTTTATGAAAACACATAATTATTTCATAACATTCCTTCCTTCAGCAGCATATGCAGGATGGAGAGCGCTATCTCAAAGTAATAATGCAACTTAACAGAAAAAAAGCAGAAAAAGAAGCTGCAATAGATGCTACAGCTGTCAATAAAATAAATAGAAAAGGAAAAAGCTTAGCTCCAGTTCTTCCCATCAAAGGTTTGCCACATTTGAGAGAAAGGAATGGGCTACTTCTGAAATTGAAATTGCTTTGCAACAGCAGCGAGATAAAATTTTCAGTTATGTCTAAGCAATTTCCAGACTGACGTCACACAGACTTGAGACGAGACACGGGTGCCCGAGGGCTTACAGCCCTTCTGAACACTGAAGTTTGATACTGCTGAAGATTTCACTGCTGCAACTTGTCAGATCCTCTCGCGCAGCAATTAAATCAGCACAGCGTATCATTTACTTCTATTTATTCAACCTGTGACAGCCACGTGTACTTCAACTCTACCTTGTCCAGAACTGCATCTAGCAGGTGCCTGGGTAAGAAAGTTTAAACCCCTAATTTCTGGATCCTCTACGTGCATTTTTATTGCTTACATTAAACAAGCAAGGAAACAAACAAACAAACCGACTATGCCACTAGAAGCGCTGCTGCCA
The DNA here is from genome assembly GCA_002844005.1 of Limosa lapponica baueri. NCBI lineage: Eukaryota > Metazoa > Chordata > Aves > Charadriiformes > Scolopacidae > Limosa > Limosa lapponica. The sequence goes on from KZ507218.1 coordinate 95,596, forward strand.
AACATCCACTGTGAAAACAAATTGAGGACTGTTGTGCATTATCCAAGGAAACCTATATTTGACAAAGTCATCCCTTGCTGGCAGGGAGCTGCCAGCCGAGAAGAATTCCTTACCTGTTGCCATGAACATGTGATGCACAAAAGGCAAAGCTGTAGTGAAGTAAGGTGGGGTCAATCATAGCTCCGTTTTCTGCGCGCTCTAGCAAATCTCTGAGGTAGCAGAGATGTCTGTGACAGCCTCTCACTCCATTACGTGCACAATACTCATCTAGCACAAAGACCTGGCCAGGACTAAACCAGCCCTGTTTAGAAATAGAGAGACTTGATTTTAAATATAAGTTATTAAATACAAAGGCTATCAGATTTGGAGGTGTAGTGGTCAACTGTTCTAATGAGAGAAATATAAACCTAAAACTAAGTTAAGGAAAAAGGAGAGAGGTCACTCTTAAACAATACAGTCTGTACATCATCACCCAAACACAGCATAGACCCAGTGCAACTGTTAACAAAAACATATTATGCTACCATTAAAGGGAAATTTAATTTAAAATGCTGAAAAGTTAGGTCAGTTCATGTCAGTGCCTAGCGAAAAAAAGAAAAAAAAAAAAAGACTTACACCTTTAAGAGATGACAAAGGTTTGGTTATTTAAACAGTATGAAACAGGAATCTCATTTCGGGGATGGGACTGTACATTCGGCCAGGAGCAAGAAGACTGATCTGGGGGAGACCATGGAGGATTGCACTGAATAATGACTTCTCTTGCATCTGGCAGGTAGGAGGATCCTGCAGACAGAGGAAGGCAGCTCTGCAGTATTGGAAAGGGACGTTTCCCATTATCCTCATTGCGTCCTGCTGGCAACACGCTCTGCCATCGCCCTCCTCCTCCTCGGCATCGAAGCAAAGGGAAGCTCTGCTCAGGAGCAGGGTTTCTTTATGCATCCAGAAACCTCAGACTATTTCTGTCTGTCAGTCCTGAGGGCCTGGTGACACACAGCTTGTGGTGCCACGTCCGTGCTCCTAAGAAGGACACCCTTCCTCGTGAGGGAACGGCCCCGGTGAACATCCCGGGACAGCCGAAGTGGAGTGGTGCCTCTGCCTTTGGGGAAAGGCATTAGCGAGAACAAGAATATTCTTGTAGATTGCTTTTCAAAATGCTGCAAAACCGTCAATATTTACATGGAAATTTGGGTGCTAAACAATTGCTAAGACGCAGCTCTGGAATGCATCAAGCTGCAAAATCTTTCATCGTTTAATTGAAAAGTTCCTGCAGCGGGCGGGAGAGTAGTTGAGGCAGAGCACTGCCCCTATAGGCAACTTCTTTGCCACCCCATCTGTTACCCCAAATGCTACATCTTAGAAACAACACTGCTGTGAAAGATTAAAATATATTTTCTACCACTCAGATGACACCAAATCTTTTCTAGATGCCAAAATAGCTGCTTTGAAAAGAGTTGAAGAAATATCAATTAAGAGCTCAAAGACATAGAGAAGGATTTGCTCATCCTTATTGGGCCAACTCCAAAACAGATTGAGAAAAGAATTAAAATAATGAGGGGAAAATGATAGATATAGGGAGTAGCTACAGTGCTGGGATCACTAGAAGTGCACATTTCAAAATGAAGACACAGAACAATGCAGATGGGACGGCACACTGGAAGGCTATTTTTTGGGAGGGGTATATTTGCCTTCACCGCTTTTAATGGTATTTTTGTCTGCTTTTTGGTTGGTGGTATTATGCTTGATTCTGGATTTTGTTACGTTGCCTGTTTGTTACATCCTTGAACAGTCTCTTCACTTTGCTGCTCTTCACACAAGTCTTTGGCGATCAGGCAAGGCAAAAGTGCATTTGGTTACTGGGGCAGAAATGAATTGAGATTGTTATATTCACCTAATACATACAAAGGACTCGCTCCTCCCTGTGGGGGTGAAATTTTGGCCCTACTGACGTCAAAGGGAAGGCTGGCACCAAGTATCAAGCCCAGAGTTTGGGGCAAAGGAAGCAGGAGGCTGGACCCAGCAGTCCAGAGCACCCCACATTGCTGCTGCTGGGGTCTGAGAAGTGCTGGTCCTCAGGTGGACAGAAGGGGTGGGGAGAAACACTCAAGATCTCTGCCACAGCTCAGTGAGGGGAAGCCCGAGCAGAAACTCGGAGGTTCAGTGATGAGCATTATACCTCATTAGAGCACAGGCAAGCAGACCATGGGCAGAAAGATCCAGAGCCCAGGAGGACCAGGTAGGTGGTCTTCTTTTGCATGGCAGAGGTAAGAAATGAAAAAAACCTGCTGCTGAATGGAGCTCCAAAGGAGCAGTAAATGCTGCTTCCCACAGCCCCAGAAAAAAATCTACGATTTCACGAAAGGTGGTATTCAGACAAATCCCCCACACCTTCAGGCAGATCCTGGCTCTTAAGATTTGCCTGGCACAACCAGCTGACAACCAGCCAGTCTGGCAAACGCAGCTGATAGCGATGACACACCAGGTGTCTCACCCCAACACAGCTAGGTGTAGCTCAGTGTGGCTCCCAGATGGTCTTCAATGCCATGAGGAAACTGGAGGGGACAATGGAGGAAGGCCACAGAGCACAGGGAGCTCAACTGACCGTGTTCAACAAGCTGAACTGCACCAAGAAGGGGACACGTGTCCCAAGCACTAGCGGGGAGCGCAACGGGAGCTTTGGAGCTGGGTAAAGCAAGGCTTGGTCAGGGTTGGTGAAACACTGGCAATTTTTCTAATGGCAAATGCAGCCTTTACAAAAACCAGAATTTTTGAGGGAAAGTTTCCACTTTTCAGTAGCTGAATTTTCCCATTTACCATTGGAAAACCAAAAGAAGTTTATTTTGGTGGCCTGCTTCATGGACCTTTTAACTTGACTCCTTCACATCACCTTGACTAGGCCGGGCACTCTGGAAAACCACCTTTCCTCCGTACATGCCGTCCTGTATTATGCAAATCCCAGGAATGTTGACACATACGTCATGGGCAATACAGCTCCAGCAGGAACCCGGCTGCATGAGCCAATGCCAGCAGTGGGTTGGGAAGTCCTGGGAAGGGTTGAAGGACAGTCCAGTCTCAGAAACAATGAATGCGTCCAAGTGAAAGGAATGAAGACCCACGCGTGTCGGGGGGTCCATACTAAGCTGGAAGAGCTGCATACTCTTCCCAAAAGTGCAGGAAGAGCTGTGAATGTGACTGTGCTACCAGTTTGTGGACGATGGACAAGAGCCCTCAGCAAGCTCTGCAGACAACGCTCTTCCCCTTCCCCAGCACGGTGCTCTCTGCCAGCAAACACCCCTTCTGCCACAGCTGAGATGAGTCAGCCAGCCTGTTTGTTTTCATAGGGAAGCCTGGCTCAGCCAGCGAGTGGGCTCCCAGTAACGTTGTTGAACCTGGTTCCATGGAAAGGAGGCAACGTAGAGTCATCCTTGGTGTCAGGGTAAGCCACCGTGTCTAGGTAAGTCTTCCCTGGCACCTCCACGTCCACACTTGAAAACAAGAAGAGGCGTGACGAGGCAAAACTCTGCGGGACCTTGCATGGGAATGTCCTGTAGGAAGAATAACAGCTGCCCAGTGGCACACAGAGCGGACAGAGCAGGCTTACCACGGGCTCACAGCTCCTCCTGGCCAGCCAGTGCAGTGGCATCACCAACGTCCCACAGACATATCAAGAGCAATGGGAGCTCTTTGCAGTTGAACTCAAATTTTGAGGTCAGTCTTTTTTTTTTACACCATAATCAGGACAAAACCATATTTAAATAAGTAAAGAAGCATGTGAAATCCAAGTGTAGGAGAACACAGCCCATTATGCTCTTCTTCATAACACTCTGCAATGGGTGATTTGAAAGAAGATGGTTAATCGGTGATGCTCTGCTCCGAAGAGACAAGTCTTGGTTCTGAAGGGAGCTCCACCACTCCAGTAGCTTCTAGCAAGGGCCTAAACATCTCAATAACAAGCAGAAGTATGGCTGGTGGCTTTCTTGAAGAGAAATATTGTTAATCATTTTCAGTGATAGCCTTGCACCTCTCCATTAATTTAATTCAACGGCCACAGCTCTCTCACCAGGCCCGAGACTGCACAGAGACAACCAGCTGCAAGCCAACCTGTCAGACATGCATGGATGGGGATGGTCTTCCTAGGGTCAGCCATGCGTGGGGAGCAGAAGCTGCATGCCAAATTCACTGCCTGCTGGAGCAAAGACCTCAATGGAGCTGGTGAGAAACCTGCTGCAGGTCTGACAATGCTCCCACCAAGCCTAATTGTACCACTTGGGTATCTGCGAGTAAAGTGCACATTACAGACTTCTCCCACCCCATCCTTACCTCAGGGGACATCCCCAACTGTTCCTCCTAGCCCTGCCTCTCATCAGGGAGGTGACAACTCACTACCGCTAATGGCATTTACTGGGTCTTTGCCTTTCTGAGGAGACAGGCCCTTGTGTGCAGCGCAAGGAGCAGAGCAGGTGAGAGGAGCACCATGGTGGAGAGGGACGTGGACAACAGGATTTGAGACTGCCAGCCTCGCTGCCAGCTGCTCAGTTGTGCTCCCAGGTTGCTGCTTTTAACAGCAAGCCACTCAAGAGCCCCAGCTCCATGGACTGCACAGCTGGCCAAAGATGGATGGCTATGGGCACAGGGTGGTCCTTCTGCTGAAGAAACCCACAATGGCACCCTAGTGTGGAGGTTTCTGTGCAACGCTAGGAGGGTGGCAGGTCAGGATCTGTCCCATGCCACGTTCAGGACAGGACCTTCACTTCAGACCCCTCTAGAAAGGCTTCATCCTGTTGTTTTCTCAAAAAACTAAGAGCCTCTTCATCCTCCTCACTGAAGCTGCTAAAAATTAATTGTTTAAATTGTATTGTTAAAGGTTATTTGTCTTTTAAACCCTCACAGTACCTAAGAGCCCCCAAGCACTGCACCCCAGCCAAAAGCTACGAGCTGTCCTGTAGCATCTCAGGGCCACTGACCATGTTACACAGCAGTGGGCTGAGAGCTACATGAGAATCATCAGGATGGGCATGCGACTACATGAGCATGGACACACTGCAGCACCACTGCAGTTATCCACCTAGTCCCATCTGTTACCTGCTTGGGATCCCTGCCCATAAAGAGACACAAAGCTGGGCCACAGTTATTCCTGGTGGGACTCCATTGACATGGGAGGTGGTACCAGACCGTCATCTTTCCCCTGTTCTTTCATCCAGAAGACTCTGGAAGGCAGTGTGGGAGGCTGCAAAACACTGCTCTCTACTCCACATCCCCACACTGGCGTTTGTCTTTGCAGGAAGAAACATTTTAAGCATTGCAAACAGAAATGGTAAAGACAGTGCAACTGGAGAAGAACAGCAGTCAGCTCACTGCAGGTAGCCTCTCAAAAGAAAACACCTCGGGGCCAAACTCGAACCTGGTGTAAACAGAAGTCAATCTTCCAGCAACAGGGGGATTAGCCCCCACTCGCACTAGCTTTGACTTTGCTGCTCGATGTTTATATCACTAGAGACCAAAGAATATACTTGCCAGACAAGAATAGGAATCATTAAGTCTGTGGTCCAAAGTGAGGCGCTGAACCATCTCAAAGAGTGAAGCGTGGTCAAAGTTACAGGGATTGGAAGAGATAAATTCATCCATGCCATGCTTTTGAGCTCTATCTGCATCTGTTCATTTATACATATAGAGAAAGACACCATTTAGAGAGATATAAGACATTTTAGTTGACAAATACAACAGAAAAAAATATACAGTATGAAGCATGAAAGCTAAATATCTCCTCTTCCCTACATTGCCATTAACTTTTTCTCTTTGCAGGCTATACAGTACACTTTTCACCTCCCATTGTCAACTTGCATCAGTTATGGACTGTCTTATTGCATTTAGGCAAAAGATTTTAGAATTAACATCTTGTCAACTGCTCATTATAGTGCATTTATTCTGTACTTAAAACTAGAACACAAACCCACGAACTTTCTCTGTATCTTACAATACGCTCCGAGTTAACAGAATTTTGGCTGACATCAGTAAATTAGCTCCTATTTAGGTAGTTGCGGTTAATTATAATAGATTCTGCCATTCTAATGAAGTTACAGCTGTAGCATTTTTTCTCTACATTTACTAGGTTTTCTAGGTAGCAGACCAGTTATGTTGTTTTTTATCCAAATGCCAATGTTTGTCTCCCCACGGCAATTTTTTTCCTAATGGCAACTTTAAATGCTACCTCACCAAAATAAAAAGATGCTCTTTTAGGCATCGCTAAGAAGTTAAATTGAGATGTAGTTTGTTGTCACTGAGGCAGTAACCCGATAGTGCGGCGGAGCTGCCAGTCATCCCGACGGAGGGACTGAGTTTCCCCCGCCTGGATTACGAGCTGCCATTTTTGGGTGAATTAACAGCCTTAACGTATTCACACTTCTCCGCTTTGGGTGACGTTTACAGGCACTAACTCCTAGGGGCTAATTAATTAATCTCAACACGGTTAACCAAAAATACACCGAATTCAGCAGTTGAAATGAAGCCGCCAAGCCGGCCTGGGTGCGGCCAGCCGGGACCCCGCTGGGAGCAGGCTTTGTTCTACCAGCGGCCGGGGAATTAAAGGACACCTTTCACTCGGTTTTGTCCGTGCTCAGCTTCCTACTATATGGGCTCTTGCCAAATCCTCAACAAAGAGAATAGGATTTAAATCCTTCCCCTGTTTATAGCCTCCTAGGGGAACTGGGTGGCCTTGAAACAATGTGGCTGAAAGGACACAAAAATGCAGTTTTCCGCAATAGGAGTATATGGTAACTGTATTTGTTTTAAAACAAAATCCCTCTTTACCAGAAGAAACAGAAATTCTTAATTTAAAAAAATAAATATAAAAATAAAAAGAGCTTTAAATGATAATGAGACAGCGTTCTTTTATATATGTTTTACTATTTAATATTAAGCTGTGAAGAATGGCATGTCTTCCTAAGTGCCTTGTTCATGTCTGTGCTCTCAGATATTACTGATCGGTGAAAGCAATTTTTCTATTTTCTGTATAGTCTGTCGTTAGCTATATACAAACTATATAAATAACATCACCCACTGGAAAGAAATCAGACAAATTAAAACATGTAACATTTCAATTAGCTGCTAGCAATACTTAATTCAGCAGTAGCTGGCAATTTTCCTCATTAAAACCCTGCTGAATAAACACTGATTTTTTTACTAAAGCTGATTAATTTTGGAGGGTCTGCTCCCCCCTTTTGGGGGTCCTGCTGCCTCCCCCCTGCCTCCATCCCCGCTCCCAAAACCCCCCCTCCACCTCCACTGGTGGCTCCGTGCGTTCAGCACGGGGACAGAAGAAGCCACCGCCGGTGCCGAGCAACGTGGCAGCGTGAGGGCTGGCTCGGGATACGGGGACAACCTCCCCGATGAGCATCACCTCCACGGCATCTCTCCGGCATCCCTGGGGGTGGGATGCGAAGCCCACCCCCACCCTGGGGCTCACGGCACAGGATGGCTCCTGTCTGTTTTGACAGCTTTCTGCCCCGTCGTCTCTGTCCCTCTGGGTCAAGATCGATTTGATTGAGTTCACTCCCAAAGAGTTTGCCTACGCTGTTTTCCATTCCATCCTTAGCGCCCGCAAAATGTTTTAACAGATATTATCAGCCTATTTTTAATGGCTTGCTGCTCTGCCCGGCTCCTCGGAGTTGACTGCAAGCTGACAAATTGGCTGGAGGCCTTCATTTGCCAGCTTCGCTCAGAGATTTTATTAC
>KZ507219.1:15846-30034 GCA_002844005.1 Limosa lapponica baueri
TTCAGCAGGGTCTTTGCAAAAAGTGCTTTTAAAAGAACGTCCTTCCCTCCATCTGATGTCTCAGCTTTGCCACTTTATCAGCTCTATACTTATAGGGCACAGGAAGCTGGACTGTGACTCTGGAGAACACATATCCATGCAGATGCAGAAGATGCTAATTGCTGTACTGTACTTGTGGAGCTATCAGACCCTGGCTGGATTTCATTCTGTTGTTGGTGCTCCACAGCAGAGCCGTGGTCTGTTCCTTCAAACAGTGTCTCACTGCTGACAGCCCTGGCTGAGCTCCTCAGGCTCAGGGTTGTCCCTCCTCTCTGCTGGGTGCAATACCAAGTAGCATTTGCTTCTTTCTACCGACCTCTTCTCAACACCCACCAGGTCTTTTTGCACCTCCTCACCTCGAAATACCAGGAAGGAGCAAAGTCGATGCAAAGGGCAGGCGGAGGCTGCCAGGTGTGAGCAGGACCAGCAGGTCCTGCTGCTGACCCCGCAGGTGAGGAACCTCGGGCACCCTGACACACCTCCCCTCAATTCTGCACTCCCAGCCTTGTCCTGCGTCTCATACCTGCTCGGAGGGTGAGCAGGCTCTCAACAACATGCCATTTTGCAATTAGGACCAGAAATTGCAGCTCCTACCTCAGCTTGAATTTTTTGATGCAGAGCAAAGTGAATAATGCAAAAAGACATCCTCGTTCAGAGGACACACAAGAGGAAGAGTAAGCCATGCCTGGGAAACACCAGCCTGCCCTGATGGCCGGGATACCCAGCTGATGCACCATGCTTCAGAATAAGCAAGGTCCTTTGCCTGTCCCTGCTCAAGAGAACTCAACACTTTCAGAAGGTAATGAGGAATCTCAGCCACCTTGTACTTATCCCGGCTCTCCCCGAAGCCTCGCTGCTGCCTTAACTGGCAGAAACACAAACACATTTCCTTTTGGCTTAGATCCATGAACATTTGAGAAAAAAAAAAAGTTAAATTCTGGTGCTTAATTACAGCTTTATGGATAGTTCTTATCAGCTCACAGTTAATGGCATCTTTGCTCTCCAGTGAAAGGTTAATAGCTCTGTCTGCCCAGCATTCACCAGAAATAGAATCTATCTAATCTCCAGATTAAACATGAGGCAGCCACCAGGTGAGCCCAAAGGTGAATCTGCCAAAGGATGAAAGTCACTTGTGAGCTGCTTCAGGGAAAAGGCTTGAGGAACTGATTGAGTGTCAAGGCCTCCGTGGCCACTGAAGGAGTCTCACACAAACAGTCCTTGGGATTTTTCTCCCTGCAGTAATACACAGTAAGACTATCGCCCCTTGTTTCCCAGGAGCTGCTGAGCAATTAACCTCCTCACTCACCATTCAATCCAGAGAAGACTTACTTGTCCTCTCCAGCCCAGGTGTCCCACCTGCGTGAGATCCCATCTCATGCCCCAGCTGCCCAGACCGTGACTCTTCCCGTTTCCCCATTATTCAGTTATCTTCACCTTAATGAACCCGCCCTGCTCTCCCAAAACATCCCACACCCAGCCCCTTCCAGTTGGAGCAGAGTCTCAAGGAGGTGAGTCCTTCTGTTCTCACCCTTCCTTATTCCTTTGCTATCTCATGTCAGAAAGTGTTTAAAGCTGTTCTATCAGACATTATTAATAAATCTGGTTTATACTCTAAATCCCCACCTCTTTCCTGTTTGTGTGACACGCTTCTCTCCCTGCAGCCTTCTCACACTTGCTCTCTCTTGCTGTCATGCTTTCTCACCCTCTGAAGGGACAGCAGAACTGACATTCTCCAGGCACCATTCTCGCTGGGGACCCACACTTCATGCTCATCTTTGCATGGACTAATGTAGCTCACTCCATCCCCAGGGACCGGCTGTCCACAGTCACGATGCATGGATCATGTGTTTGCTTCATGGCTGTAGTTCTTGGTGGAGAGCCTAGAAAAACTTTATTTTTTTTTTACTAGAGTATAATAGCTCCTATTGAATTTCTCCTTTGCAAGCACACTGACTCGGAGAGGGAAGCAGAGCCAGCATGCAAGTCTCACCTCACTGCACAACGCCCAGCAGCCGCTAGCGCTGGTGTCCATGGAGTCTGTTGGTAGAGAAGACTTCACAATCAGTTCAGCTACAAAGATCTAACGCAATGCTCAGAGCATGCCCTCTTCCTCAGGGAGGGTAATTCTGGGCTCAGCCCCGTCGGTCAGACACGTAACCCCTGCCTACGTCCACTGGCATAACCACCCACATCAAGTGGTGTAACACCAAGTTCTTAAAGCCTCCCTCCTTCTCCACCTCCTGCTTCTCTGCTCCCTAGTTCTTCTGCTTTTATCAGAAATTCCTGATGAACAGGGAGCAAAGCTGTATATAAGCATTTTACGTTTACTGCATATTGAAGGACAGGTTACAGACTAAGCACCCCACAAGCTTTACTCCAGTGTTCAGGAAAAGCAAGCTTTGGCTGCTTGCAAGTCCCAAACCTGCATTTTTCCTGATTCAGGACTCCCACGCCCTCTTTCTCCACAAGGCAGGTAACTTCCTCCTGCTGCTTCTTCACTACAGAGTCTTCTTCATAGAAGCAGAGAACGAGGCAAGGACAAACAACATCAACAGCTATCTTCTTATGAACCATAAAAGAGAATGGAGGTTTTATTCATTCTGAAAGTAACATAACTGCTAAGCAATTCCACAGTCAAGGACATTATCGCATGCATCTGAACAGCGTGTGCGGTGCACTGTACACAGAACTGCTGGTTTATGGCAGTTTGAAGAAAACAGGATTGAGGAAATGATGCTCAATGCTTTGAAAAGTATAATTATGGATACCCAGAACATGGAGGTTTGCTTGCTGGCATCAACATATTCCAAGAAGGGCAGCAGAAGTGAGGTCACCGACACAAATATAACAAGATGTTCTATCTCCAAAGACACTAGTCCTGTCCCCACACCAGCCCATCCCAACAGTGCTGGGTATTGATGAGGAAGGGCTGCTCCTGGCTCTGCCATAAGCACACATGACACTAAGGCCCACTTACCACAGTTGGGGCCTCAAATCCATAATGTAAGGGTCATTGACTAGGGAGGCCCGATTTTGTCAATTTTAGCCTTGACTTCACCAGTTTTGGCAACTGCCAATTAAGGCACCTACTTGCACCTTAGTATCCTCACATGAGCTATTACTTCTCGAAAGCACCTTTGAAATCCTGGGCTGAGCTGCAGCCAGCCGGGCAGGACGCCACCGGCACTCCTCACTACAAGCACTTCATGCATGAGACTCTCTCCCTGGGACACCTCTAACTCGCGAAGCAACACTCGTATGACTTTTATTGGCAGACAAAAGACAGATCTCCCCCCTCAGCAGCACGCTGTTGGGTACCTGTTGCTCTGCAGGCTTTGGTCTGGGCCTCACCCACACCAACAGCTCATCTGCTGCACACTGTAGTACTCAGAGGGGAAGAAGTTTGGCAATTAAACCAGAATTCAGTCCAATCACCACTAAAAGCATGCCACAGACCATTCCCTCCCCACCAAACCCCAAACCACTAACCCGGCCTGCAAATGGCCAACAATAGCTTTTACTCGTGATTGGCTTTTTGGTCTCTTGGGTTTTCTCTGACAGATGAGCCAACACAACGGTGAGGAGGCATTCACATCTGCAAATCGAGTTCCTAATGGTAGTCAGAGCCATGATTTCCAACTATTTGGCATTTAAAAATTAGTAAGGACAAGCAAAGTGTCCTTCAAGGGAAGAATAAAGAGCAGTCTTCAGATGGACTCTGCCCAGCTGCCCAATTCCTTGTTGCCAAGCTGCTGCTCAGCCATCTGCCGGGGACAGGGAAGCTTCTGAGAAGTCACTGTAGTGCTGGTTTGAGTCCCAGATTTCTAGCCACCTAAGAAAGAAAGAACAGTTAGAGCCTACGAAGGCACACTGGGACATCACTGAATGAAGGGAGTTTTAAAAGTTTCAAAGGAACAGAACAAAATGACCCTGCCAGGAGCTGTTTCACTTCTACCGCAGATCCCAACACATTCTCTCTTGCAGGACTAACCAGGGGTTTCATTTTCTATCATGACACTTCTGCTTTAATTAGTAGAGAAACAACAGGAAGAGAGACTGCTAAGAGAGCTCCATCTCTTCCATAAAGGAGGACATTCAAATTCAACTCCAGGTTTTGGATTCCACTCTAAAGGGTGGATCAAGACTTTGAAGCACTTTGAATGTCTCAGCTACTTCACTAGTGCTGGAGGTTTATCACTAGGGTTCAGATGCCAGAAGAAATGGACCTCTGGTTACTGGGGCACTAAACACCCTCTCATAAGAATAATTGCAAATATGCCTTAAAAACTGCAAGCCTCTATCCTGAGTAAATAGTATTTTTCATATTATACTTCACTATGGCAAAGTTTGGAAATTTGAGGTAAATTACCCAATAATAGCTGCTGGAATAAGAAGAATTAGGGCCCCGAAGAGAAACGGGAATCCCCTCATGAAGTGCAAGGTGGCAGGGTAGAGGGAGTTGAACACTCCTGTAGCCACAAGCGAACACAACCCTTCCACGCAGGCAACAGAGGCGAAGAGAGCACCTGGAAAAGATATTTAAGAGGTGAACGGTGAGACAACCCTGCCTGCAAACATCTTTCCATCACCTTCAGTGGGATTTTGTGAATCTTTCCAAGGGTTTACACTTCCCATCAGAAAACTGGTGTCTGCATTGTCAAGCGTGGTGAGCAAGAGCTGGGAGCAGAGATCAGGCACACCATGCCAGCCTGGCAGGCCAAACCTGTCCAGCTCAGCTCCTCTGTAGCCAGGACCAGCTTGCTGACCTCCAGAACCTGTATCACCAGAGCTGACCAGATATATCATACATCACCTGGATTGTAAATGCTTTAGATGGGACTATCTAGATCTGCTTACTACCAAGCACATCTTATCGCTTGTTAAACATTAAGTTCAGCAGAAGACTGGACTTTATAGATTTAACATCATAAATCTGGTATCAAGTGTGCACCACCTTCATTCTAAAATTAGAAACATGAATTCTGCAAAGTGACCCCTCTCAACTCGATCCGCTCCTCCCATCTGTCTGCCTGCAGAGGCAATTCCTGGGCTGTATTTAAGAGCAAGTGCAACCAAACAAATTACAGGAAGAAAGGCAAATATGCTCCTCCTATGGGTTATCCATGATCTTTCACCATGGTCAATGATATAACCCTCTAACAACACCATGTTTCATCCCACTGTTACTGATCTACAGAAAAGAGTCATGGTCAGGGAAATCACTGCCTTCTGCTCATTATATAATCCATTTTAACCCTTGCTCCTTGTAAAAGTTTTGGAAACCAATGAATGAATGAATGAATGATTCTCGAGCTTGAGGGCAATGCTTTTCATCTTGCTTTTCCTCTCTCGCCCTCAACTTGAAAACGTAGCAAGTCTAAATGGATGCAAACTGACAATTATTCTGAAAAAATAAAATGCTACCCTGGGCCTGAGGGTGAATGCAGGGGCACAAGGGTGAAAAGGAGCTAGGGAAAGTCCTAACTTCCCAAAGCAGTTTGGTTTCAGTGTTCCATGAGACAGTGTTTTGGGACCTGGCTTGAGCAGAGCGGTGACTCCTTACCCTGTTCTGTCTCACTGACCAGCTTGGAGAGCTTGGCTCTGATGACTGGAGTGGCTGCCATGGAAAGGAAGAGAATCCCGTAACCTGTGAGCAAGATACAGCACATTAGGGAAAGCTCAGCTGAAGAACAAAGTCTCCAAAGTCAATGCCACGAATCTGCAGCTCCAGGCAGCTTATCCCTGCTATATTTAGACCCAGTTCACCCTCCTGCACCTCACAACGCACTTCAGTCTGTGTCTGCAGTGTAATACACCTCTAGGAACTATATGGTTGCACTTTCAACTTCAGTGTTTGGCCAACTTTGCTGTTAGCAAGCCACAGTTTTGTTAGTACACAGTCTGAAACGGAGGCAAAACTTCCTCCACACGCCTGAACTCCCAGAAGCACCCTGCCCTCCTGCATCTCCTGCCTTCTCCAAGCTCAGAGCCTGAGATACGGGGATTTAAGAACTGGGAATCACCTGTAAACATCAGTGGTGTTGTAGTTGCAAGAGAAATCACAACCAGTCCAGAAATATTGGAGAACAGTCCAATCTCTGCCACCCAGGTGTCTTCAAGGCAGAGCTGCAGCAGCCGCAGCCCTCCCAGGCTGCTCAGGTAAGCCAAGTAACTGGCGGCCGAGCCGTACCCGATGAGGTCTGGGGTCCAGCAGAGAGGGGAGCCAAGCTCGTACAAAACAAAGAGGTCCTTGGCCCCAAAATGTACCGTGACAATAAGAAAGAAAGCTAAGGAGTAAAGGGCGAGCTTCCGCCTGGAGCTCATGTGTTCTGGGGCTGTGTACAGCCTGTAGACAGCCTTGTAATGACTGAGCGTCAACAGCTTGGCTGGTTTCTGCTGCTTCACCGATTCCCGGAGACAGAACGCAGCGTAGAGAGCGGCGGCAAGGCTGGCAGCAAGCACCAGCCAAAAGGGGTTGATGTACCCCTGTGCCTTGCGCCACTGGCCACCCCCGATGCTGGCCAGCATGCCCGCGATGCCGAGGCATGCCTCCAGGATGGCGACGCGAAACGTCCGTGCGCGTTTGTCGCTGGTGTCGGCCACGTAGGCGAAGCAGCTGGCCAGGATCAGGTTGTAGTCTCCCAGGAAGCCACTCAAAAGGCGTCCGAGGAGCAAGTAGGCAACGTGGAGCTGTAGGTACATGACGAGGAGATAGATGGCCGCTTGCATGGCCATACCCACCGCCGGCAGGATGAGTGCCGGACGGCGGCCCACGCTGTCGCTCCATGGCCCGAAGAGCGTCACGGAGAAGAGCCCAACAAAGAAGCCTCCCAGGTTGATACAGAGGTTCCAGTGGGAAACCAGCGCTTCCACCTCCTGCAAGAGAAACAGACACTGAGGCCCCGGGGGCCGGCAGCCCCCAGCACGGCCCCAGGAGGGGGCAGCACCCCCGTTCCCCCCCATCTCCGCTCCCTGACCTGCCGCAGGGGCTCGTCGGCGGCGCTGTCGTTCCCGCAACCGGCGGGGCTACTGGCGTTGGGGCCGCTGTAGCCACGCTCGGCCCCCAGCCGGTCCCAGAGGTACTGGGTGGCCAGCGGGCCCTGCAGACCGAGGGACAGCGTGGCCAGGAAGAGAAGCGGCTCGACGGCGGGCAGCGACCGGCACCGGCGGGCGGGCACGGACGGCGGGGCGGCGGCGGGGGGCTGCGGCGGTGGCGGGGCGTCCATGGCGGCGACGGGAGGCGGAGGAGCCGAGCGCTCCGCCCGGGACGGGCTGCCCTCGCCCGCCGGCCCCGCCCCGCCCCGGGAGGCGGCAGCAGCACGGAGGGAACCGGGGGGGGTTGTCCCTGGTTGTCGCGCTGTCCCCCCGTAAAGCCGGGAAGGGCTCGGCTCCGTGTTCGCGTGGCGTTCCGAGCGGCAGGGCTTGCGCTTGGGTCCCTGCTAAACACGTAGCTTTCAACTCCTTTTAGTGTTATTTCATAGGATCACAGAACGGTTTAGGGTGGAAGGGACCTTAAAGGCCATCCAAGTTCCACCCTGTCCATCCTGGGCAGGGACACCTCCCACTAGACCACGTTGCCCAAATCCCCATCCAGCCTGGCCTTGAACCCCTCCAGGGATGGGGCAGCCACAGCTTCTCCGGGTAACCTGTTCCAGTGCCTCACCACCCTCACAGTAAAGAATTTCTTCCTAATATCTAATCTAAATCTCCCCTCATTCAGTTTAAAACCGTTACCCCTTGTCCTATTGCTCTACTCCCTGATCAAGGGTCCCTCCCCATCTCTCCTGTAGCCCCTTTAGGTGCTGGAAGGGGCTCTAAGGTCTCCCTGGAGCCTTCTCTTCTCCAGGCTGAACAACCCCAGTTCTCTCAGCCTGTCCTCACAGCAGAGGTGCTCCAGCCCTGGGGTCATCTTTGTGGTCTCCTCTGAACCCGCTCCAACAGGTCCATTTACTGATGGTTAAAGGAATTTAAACTTAAACCCTGCTCTTTTCTTACCTCCAAACAAAGGAAAAGTTATAATCAACATTTTCAATGCACTAAGAATCTGAGAAATGTGGTAGCTAGCAATGTGTAATCACTTCTATTAATTCACAGCACATTAGAAAATGCTTTTGCTTCTAAAGGACAAAATAACTTATAAACTGGAGGACAAAATAACTTATAAAACTTATAACTTAATAACTTAATAACTTATAAACACGGGAGGTTTTGGCTGTGCTGTTAGGTTTGGCCTGCCTTGAAGAGCAGATCAGTAAGCAACGACCAAGTTGTTCTTTAAATTCAAAGAACACAATTCAGAGTATTAGATTAACCCGTTTATATAAACTGGAGTGGTTCCATTAATGTAAACTGGCATCACTCCTTTGACACCATTGAGGGAGTGTTAATGGGCTACAGCTGAAGCTCTAACAAATCCTCCTGAAGACAAAACCCATTCATTTTGCAGGAATATACACACAGAGATCATTTATACCATCTTTGAAAGCAGCAGGACTCACGTAGCAGAGGAAACAAACCCTGTGGATGTGCTGCTTCCGAAGAACAGGCACGATTCGTTAGCTGAGGCCCTTCTGAGTTGTTACTCTCACCCCGTAGGCAAGGCTGCAGCTGGAGGCCAACCTTCGTGTTCCAGAGATGTGAAAACCAGAGGTTTCCTTTCAGATTTTGATTGCAACCTGAGGATGTGAGTGCAGAAAATAGAAAAATTACTTTATTATTGGCTGATTTTGTGACTGCACCTTTTCAAACACTAATTCAACATTAAGTGGATGCAAAATGGGGGGGAGGGGGGCGTGAGGTGAGTATATAATTTATTTGAAAGCTCTTTCTTATTTGTTTTGTACCAGGGGTGAAATGCTAAAGCTCAGGATCGGCAGTTTTTTAAGGTGAAGTTGTTTCTTGTGAGCAACATGCCTAAGTCAGGCTTGCAAGAGAGCGGTGGGTTTGCAGCTCTGACAACTGAAACCCCACTCTTTTTCCACCATAAGCAGGTTATTGAAAGAAAACAAGCCCCAGCAGAAAAGGGATGAGAGAGAGAAACAGCAGAAGCTCTTTGTGGAGCTGACATCAGATGACCTAATGTCTGTGCTTCTCTCTCTCTCTGCCTGAGTAAGCTATAAACAGAGCTGTGACAATTTATACCAATAAAATGGAAATGTTATTACCATTATCTGAAGCATGCGCTTGCATCATCTACCAAATAAAGACATCAAAGACGTTATCAAGACACTCCCTTTGGAATTGAAAACTTCAATTCCGTTCTGGTGTATTTACTGAACCAAGTAATCCTTTCCTTGTGTTTTCTAAGTTCCTTGCAAATAGAACAAGTATTGCTGGTAATTTCCCAGCAGCACTTTTTTTTTTTTTTTTTTTTTTTCCCAATACACCCTGCAAGCTACCAAAGCTGTGCCTATAAACCTGCAAGATCAGAGAGGTGGAAATAAAAACAGCCCAATGTCTGCAGAGTGATGCACTGCAGCCAAGTACTTTCCCAATGCACCGAGATGCAACAGGCTGTGTCAGAAAGAGTCACCAGGTTCCCTCTTTGTCCCCACGCCTTTCTCATAACACACTGAGCTGCCACGGGGGAGGAACTGAGTTCTCGCCAGGCCCGAGCGTTTCACCTATTGCTCTTTGAGTAGAAGAAAATGGAATTGTCATGAGGATCACCCCTGGACCACACAAAGACGGGTGTCCCTGCTCTCAGGTGATAAGGACCATAAATCCCTTCCTGCATGGGGACTCGATGTGACATCTGGTGACAGGAGCTCTGCTCTAGTGGATTTTGCCACCCAAAGATTTCCTCAGTGAGTGCAATGATGTTTATGTAACGCTTTGTGTAGATGTTTCTAATCTCTATATTTGAGTATTACAGATGCAGATGTGTTTTTCAGTACTCTACATATTTTTAAAACTATTTTCAACAATTATTCAAAGAAGGCATTATTAAAGACCAAAAGATTAATATTCTTTTTAAAAGGCATAGGTCATTTCAGGATGCTTTTAATAAACCCACTTGGTCTACAAGGAGTTAATTCTCTCCTGCGTTTACCAGTTATCAGGAAGATTGTCTTAAGAAAGTTCTTGGTCTGACACTCTTTTGCTGTCCCCTCCCTTCTTTGTTCTCTTCCTTCTTTCTCCGATTACAGTTCCAAAAACAACACCCAATCTCCTGAGGTCAATGGTTAATATTCCCCAGTGTTTATATAGTCTCCAGCGGCAGAGCTTGGGCCTTTCAGCACTGGGCTAGCTCCAGCACCATGGCTGGCTTCCTGCAGATGACACTGGCCTTCAGGAAATACCTGATCATAGTGCTCGTACCCATCTTGCTTCTCCCTCTGCCTCTGGCTGTCCCTACCAAGGTAAGAACTTTTTAAATTGAATTTGAGAGCCAAATCTCGCCTTAGAGTTGTTCCTTTTAAGCGACAGAGCTGAAGAGAACGTACAGATTCTCTCTCGGATGCACTACCTTCATTTATTCCTTGAAGATCTGAAGATCTTTTTTTTTCTGAGCAGACCCCTTTGACTACCAATAGTGAGGGAATATAAAAGCAGTAGGACACGGATGGATGAACAGATACATCAGTGATTGCATATTCTAGAGGAATGCTCAGTGACATGCGATTTTGTAACTTTTGCTTTGCGCCTAACTGATTTAGCAAAGGACTTTCTATGCTGAAGCTCGTATGCGTGGACCTAAATTACAATCTAAGGCTCAATTTTAATCCCCCTTCTGATTTTCTAGAAGCATCCAGTCCACATCCTTTTCTAATTTTTTCCTTGTTGTTGTTGCCAGATAGAAGAGGCATTTTTCTTGGTCAGGTGGACAAGGCATTCTGATAATTAAGGATAAAATAACATGTATTTCACTCTTTTTTTAGCATATTTCTGTAAGAATTTCTCCAAATAATGATTTAAAATTTAAAATGCCAAGTTTTGGAAGACACTTTGCTTAAGATCCCTTCAGAAAAAATTAACTACAAAAATCTGTAGTAGGTATTTCTGAGACATCGATCATCTAAATACAGCACTGTGAGCCAGGCAGACTGCCAGGGTTCTGCTGCTTCTTCACTCTGGCTTATTTCTCCCCCTCCCAATCTCTTCATGCAGAGAGATCTAATCTCTGCTCTTCAGAGCTCTCGTTACAGTCCCAGCATCATTAAATAGCTAATCCCAACCTACCTCTCCTGCCACTGCTCTTTGCTTGTCAAGTCCTGGTTCCTTCCTCTGGTCTCTGCCTGCCTGTCTCCTGATTCCTGTGACTCCCAGTTTCTAGTCTCCTTCGCCAAGCTTTGTTCTTCACTCCACTAGCTCTTCCCTGTCTTTTTTTTTGCAGCCTGTCCCAAAGCTCCTTCTTCTTCACAGCTCTTTTTCTGAGCATTATCAGAGACTACGGAGTTTTGACCAGAGGACTGAAGGCAAAAATAATAGAGTGGCACTGGCTTGAGGTGAAATGTGCTAACTGATCAGGCGTGTCCTCCTAGTCCTTTGCTATGCAAATAAAATAGCTTTAACACTTAAAAGCTTACTAAGAAGAAAAACAGAAAAGTACTTTTTTGCTAGTTAACTTTCCATAGGCAAAAGAGTTACTGAAGTTATAAGAGATCTTGATCAGAAAAGTTCTAAGTGGCCAGCAAGAGACAGATTATTTTTTTTTCTTTTGTCCCGAGGCCACGAGTTCAAACTTACTTGCTGGAGTCATTGTTACCATACAACAAGTCCTTGGTGTTACCTGTGGAATGATTTGGCAGTCTTGGTTGAGTTCCTCTGGTTTCTCTGAATGTCTCTCTCTGGTTTCTATGTAGTCAGCTACAACACAAAAATTTAAAATGTCCTGGACTTTCCCCTTTGCAATCTGAAAGGAGGTTTCTTGTGTTAGAATTGTGCACCGTGGTACTGCTAAGCAGGAAAAGCTGGTACCTCCACAGGCAGAGTTGTAAGCAGACAACTTACCAGATGGAATTTCACATTTTTCTGTGCTGTTGAGCTGTTAACCTGTCCTATAAATGACATTGCTCTGGACACTAAACTACTACAAACGAGAGCAAACAATGCTAAAGATTTTTTCTAAAGGCAGAGGAATGTCCCTACAGGACAACTGACTTTGTGAAAAGCCTTATTCCAGCTTTGACTGCGAGGCTGTTCACAGAAGGCTGGAACAGAGTAGCACTGTGCCTATGATGCATGTTCCAAAGCCCTGCTGAGGTCTCTCAAAAGCCACCCACTGGCATCTCTTAATCACAAAAATGGGAGAAAAATTATCATCAAAATGGAAAATTGCTTTCAGTGCTGGATGGGATATATAATCCAGGTTCTTACTGATCTCATTCAAAAATAAGTCTCAAAAAGTCATCTTCTCATCTCTTCATGAATCTCTTTCAGCTTTACTTCTCCAACCTTGCTGCTTTGGTAATTTACCACCCAGATTACTATCTTCTTATTCTTTCCTCCAGACTGCTCAGCTCCCTGTTCATCCCTTCCCTTCACCAGCTCTGTAACTTCCATGCCCTGTTCAGAAGTCCTGACCACGTTTGCACCACAAGTTTGCTCTTGCCAGCAACTATTCCAGCTCCTTGGCTTAGTCCTCTGCAATTTACAGCCGTTACACCCTCCCATCTCTTCATTGTTTCCTCAATAAGCAGCACTACATTTTCATTCATACTGTCCAGTATATTTTTGTGGGCATCCTTGATCCAAGACCACACAACCACTTTTTTCTTCCTTTGGATTTGCTGGCGCCCATTCTTGTGCTACCTCCAAAATGAGGAGGAGACACTGTAACCTGCAATGCTACTTTTCCTTGCTTTCTTCACCAGCCCAGCCATAGGAAAATATCTTGTGACATGTTACTTTGAATCTTTTTAGTGTATGGGACTGATTTAAATATTTTTACATAAAATTTGGAGTGGTTGTCCAAAGAAGAACTAAATCTATGTTCCCTCAGACAAAGAGTACATGAAGTAGAGGAATCATACCTTCTTCAACGAAGCAAGTCAAAGGCAGTGGAAGCTGTGACCAGTCAGGGAGCCATTCAAAGTCTGTAATAAGCTAAAAGTCCAATTAAATAAGATGATTTAACTCAATAGGTGACTAATAAATGACTAATCAATAAATGATACCAGTATTTACAGTACAAGGAATCCAGGCTGTTGAAATTAGCTGGGGTTCATCTGGGCCATGTTCTGAAACGTACGGAAAAAGGGGTGGGGAAACCTTGACTGGATCAATAACTATTTCTGCAAATCAAACACAGAAGTATATCAAAAGAAAATACCACCATCAGCAAAATCAAGAAGTCTGCGCAGAGACAGCCACTCCCTTATCATGAAGGGTTCAAAGTCATCCATTTGTTTCTTTTCCTAAGTTTCTTGTTTGTCCCCATCGCACGCCCCAGTCTTTTCCTCACAGTTCTGACAAGGTTGTTGAATAGTTTGTCAGTTGATTAGGATCTGCACAGGTAGGAGGCTAGACAGGAGAGAAACACAGAAAATAGCCTTTTCTCAAATCCCTTTATCAGGCAATGAATATAATTATGGGCTGTTGCCTTCCCCAAGCCTACGTGAGATGTACAGTCTGTTCTGACTGTGTGTACTCTTCCTCTGCCAGGAGGCCCGATGCGGTTACGTTATCATATTGATGGCGTTGTTTTGGTGCACGGAAGCCCTGCCATTGGCGGTCACAGCTCTCTTTCCTGTCCTGCTCTTCCCACTAATGAACATCATGGATTCAACAAAAGTAAGAGATCTTGCTCTATACATGTTTGCCTGTGTATTTATTGGTCAGCTTCTCTTATCCTGGGATTATTTCCAGGGTGATTTCCAGAGTGTGGTGCAAAGAAGAGAAAATTGCACTATTGTTACGCAGGGAATCATATGTCCTCTCCGTGGAACAGAACTTGCATGACCCTAGAGTGAACTCTGGGAGGAGTTGCTAATCTGAAATCAAAGCAGTTTCACTGTTAGATAATGGAATCATAGAATGGTTTGAGTTAGAAGGGACCTTAAAGACCATCCAGTTCCATCTGAACACCCAGGGATGTGGCATCCACAGCTTCTCTGGGCAACCTGTTCCAGTGTCTCACCACCCTCAGAGTAAAGAATTTCTTCCTAATATCTAATCTAAATCTCTCCTCTTTCAGTTTTAAACCGTT
>KZ507219.1:32737-44551 GCA_002844005.1 Limosa lapponica baueri
TCCTGTCTTGGGACCTAGGTAATAGTCACATCCTGACAGTCGAGGAAGACAGACAGAGAAATGAAAATCTGCTGGAGGAGAAACACAAGAATTTCTCCAAGGGAATGTCTCTCTGTATTTGTTACTCAGCCAGTATTGGAGGGATTGCAACTCTGACTGGGACCACACCAAACCTGGTACTGCAAGGACAAGTTGATGAGTAAGTCTGGTTGAATTTGGGATTACATACCCACTAAACTGCATCATTCTGCTACAGCTGACTTCCAGCCAACACAGAGAAGGAAAATATCAGTTTGGTAACTTCGTTGAGAAGTTACCTTCCTCAGCGGGTCTCACAGTACCTCCTCTTTTCTGAATCATCAACGAAGTACAGAAGAGAGTGCAGAATTTTGGACGCTAACAGCCATCTACATTTTACAGGCTCTTTCCCGGCAATGGCAATATCATCAACTTTGCCTCTTGGTTTTCCTTTGCTTTCCCCACCATGATCGTGTTACTGGTTTTGACGTGGATTTGGCTGCAGATACTGTACCTGGGCTTTAAGTAAGTTCCCTTTACACCCTGTAATAGAGCTGACAGGCCAGTGAGCAAGTGCTCATTACATGGCGTAACACAAGTGATACTTTTATTGATGAGCCTATGCTTGAAAGTCAGACGGCAAGTGACAAAGTCCTCACATACACCAGAGACCGGCAGAACAGTGTACTCAGTATCTGTTAAAATACTGCAACTTTTCTTTTCCTCCAAGGAACCTGATCAAATCCCAGCTAAACATACTCTGTAGCTGAAAATAGGACATTATAACTGCACATAACCTGTTCTGCAGCATTGCTTTCATGTTCTGAAAGATTGTTGTGCTTCAGATCAGGAAATTGATTTCTACATACAGGTGGTAAATACCCTCGCAACGAGAATTGCTAAAGACCTAGAGGATGAGGTCTGTCCCAGTTCCCAGTGCTGATCACCCCATACAACCGGCTTGCATTACCTGTTTAACACTTAGCCTATCACTTTTGGATTATCCCCAACCTCCGTTCTTTTAAACGGAAAGAGTGCTGTAATACCTGAAATGGTTCTTTCATCTTCAAATTCCTCTTTTAAAATTCTTCTTTTCTGTAGTTTTATAAAGTTTGGCAACTGTTTACTTCCTGGTGAACATATAGCCTTGTCAATCACACTAACATTGACATTATTTCCCCTTGTGTCCAGACAGCACGCTTGCTTATATTTAGATCATGAGCTTTTAGGGGCATGAAGCTTGTTTCTGGTCATCTTGGCAGCACACAGTACAATGCAGTTACTATCCAACACCTGTGGCTGCTGATGCTATGATAATAATAATAATAATATATATAATTTCTATATGCATATATAAATACTTATATCTAAAAGACAATATGACTGAGTATAAAATTTGGATTCTTAACTCTGAGGTATCTGGCAAATTTCTCTCACATTTGTTGTCCATTTTTTTCTAGTTTTCCGAAGAATTTTGGTTGTGTTGCAGATGCCTCTGCAAAGGCTAAGGAGCAACGGGCCTATGACACTATCAAGGAAGAGAGCAAGAAATTGGGCTCAATGAAATTTGCAGAAATAGCAGTTTTGATCATCTTCATATTACTGGTATTGCTCTGGTTTACAAGAGACCCTGGTTTCATACCAGGTTGGGCAACAGTTCTTTTCAACAAAGATAATACAAGGTACTACCACTTCTCCTCCTCACTTGGAATAAAAATTAAGTAGGCTAGATTTCATAGAAATGAGAACACGGCTAGACTAAATATCTGACTGATCTATTGCAGCTATGTCACTGATGCTACAGTTGCCATCTTCATTTCAATTTTGCTGTTCATCATCCCTGCCGACATTCCTAGAAAGGACAGTGACAACAAACAAAGAGGTAGGTTTACTGAAGGCATCAAAAACCAAAAAAATCAACTGTCAGAATAGGTACACAAGAAGTTTTAAATTTTAGATCTACAAAGGAAATTTCAAACATTAAACAAGATTTCAAACGGCTCTTCCTGCATAGCTACAGCTATCTGCTTTAGGCTGGTCAAGGCATATATCCCATAAAAGTCTTCTGTTTCTTGTAATTTAACTAAGTAGGAAACTCTTACCCCGGCAGTGTCCCAGACACTAGTATACACATATGTAGAAGCTTCTGAAGCGGGAATTTTCAGGAGACAATACATGACTTAACAGAAACACATACAGTTCTGCAAATACGTTGCCATGCTTTGAATCACTCTTATCTTTATTGTACTATGTCTCTTTGAGCAGCTACAGATCATTCATTAATATTTTTGCAAGTCAAGTTTTAAAATCTTTGTTGATGAGGCTCCCATCATTTGCTTTAGGAGGCAATTCCATCATCTACTTGATCTTGCTGACAGAAGTGTTTCCTGATGTTCAGACTAAACTTACCACCCACCAAGGAATCCTCCTGTCTTTGGAGGATGTAACACGGCTTACAAAATCTTTTTGGATTTTAGGCAGCAAGTCAAAGATCCGAGCACCTCCAGCTCTCTTGGACTGGAAAACAGTTCACGAGAAAATGCCATGGAACATTGTGTTTCTACTGGGAGGTGGCTTTGCCTTAGCCAAAGGCAGTGAGGTAATATTCCTCTGCTTACCTGGTATTTGTGTCTTCCTGGGTGTTTTCCATCTTGCTTTTCATGCTTGCTCTCCCAGAACACAAGAGGGCACTTTGGTAGCACCAAACACGCATTTCCTCAGCGAGTGGCAGTAGGACAGACTTCACCCTCCTTAGGAGGAGTCCTGCAATTAGAACAAATCTCTGTTGTCACCTGTGTAAGTGGGAAGGTACTACCAATCAAGGCAGCATGATTAGCTCTGTTTCTAGAAAAGCAGAAGATTAAGAAACTACACCAATATTATAAAAAGTTCTATTAAAAATCTTAATCGACATAGCAAGCAGGAGGAGATATTGTGCCCAGAATGGGTCCCAAACTATTTCAAACAAACTACTTATGGAAATATGATTGAAATTGAACCACTAGAAGACAAATGCAGAGCTAGCTAGAGAACCTTCAGGAGCAGATAAAAACGTCTGGCTGTCAAACTGAAGGACGTACTGATGTGCTTCTGCAGGTATCTGCCAGAAGTCCAGTGCTACAAATTATTTTTCAGTTATGACTTAGATGATGGAACAGACAATATATTTATTAAATCTATAGACAATAAAAAAATTGGAAAAGGCTTCAAGCACCTGGAAATACTAGCTTAGAATTCAAAGATCACAAGGACTTGTAAAAGTATTTCTAGAAAACAAGGATGCAGTTACATATAGGAAACAGGAAGAAATAACCAAGTATCACAAATGCAAGATGTGGAAATGACTGGGTAAGTTTTAAAGCTGTTCATACACCTTATTCTAGTCAATGTTTTTATATTGCTACCAAGAAAAAAAAGCAAACAACTGGAAACTATAGGTAAGGCTATAATACATAAGACATGTAAAATATAATCTTTCCACTCAGGACTGGTAAGTCTTCAGGTACAGTAATGTATTCAGTCTTGGATGTCAGTCTTCAACAACATGTGGGCTATATGAGGAAAGTTTAGAGGAGGTGGTAAAAACGATCCTATCTCTGGAAAGTGTGTTTAGAAAATGAAAGACTTGAGAAATTACTTTTTTTTTTTTTCTAGAATAAGTCATAAAATACATAAAACCTGCTGCAGAAAGGAAGATCGTATACATCTGCAACTGTGGTTGCAAAGCCAGTAAGGAAGTTAGGCCATAATGCATGAAGCAGCAAGACAGGCACAGTTAGGATAAGTTCTCTTGAGAAGAACAGCTGAATAATAATGATGCCCAAACTAGAGCCCAGAATGATAGGGAAGATGCTGATGTTTTTTCAGTGACTGAGAAGGATGAAAGGTATGAAAACCTTCAGAGAGATGATCAAGATCTCAGACAATGTGATGAAGTTACATTAAATCGCTAGAATATCTGCTAAGATACATGAAAGTGAGTTCAAAGATCTTTGTTCAGATTCAAAAGAAAGCCCCAAATATCCATCATGCACAACTAATGGCCTGAACAGAGCAATAATTATTTGCTATCAATAACATACTGTAAATGTTGTTTCTTCTTCTTTCAAATTCTTTGGAAGGGAAAGAATGTTTATTTTTATTTAACTTACTGAACTATCGTTGTCTATGAGCATTGCCTCTTACATGTTCTTCTACAGAAAGCAGTTCGTATGAGAACTCCTATAAGAAGAGAAGGTAGAATTTGGATGAGAAATGTAATTGGGCTGTGATGTGGCTATTTCTTCTCCAGCCTACTCTCTTGACAGACCTCTTTCCCCTGTTACAGGCATCTGGTCTGTCTTCATGGTTAGGTACCAAACTGACCCCTCTGGAGCAGGTCCCTCACCCAGCTATTGCTCTCCTGCTGTGTTTCCTTGTCGCCACTTTCACCGAGTGCACCAGCAATGTGGCCACCACTACCCTCTTTCTCCCTATTCTGGCTTCAATGGTAAGTTCCAACGTTTCAAAATACTCTATAAGAACAGCTTTCAACTCTTCTCCAAGCATACATCTGGACAATTATAAAAACGAACTGGCTGACATAGCCAAGCACCGGTTCTTCTATCCGATCAGGAATACAAGACTTAAAATATACATATATGTATGTGCATGCATATATATTCACACACACTGCGCTTAGTTCAACCTTTCTAAAATCATTGCTGGTGAAAAGTAAAGGGATTAAATTCATTGGCATATTAGACTTTGCCTTCTGGCCTAAACAACCCCATGAGGTCACTGCCAGCTGTACTTGTTTTTCCCTATTTGTTCTGCATAGAGACAGCAACAGCAGCAGCAGCATTTGCTTCCCTGCAACATTCCATTGCTGTATTTCACTCCGACCACTGGCCTTCCAGAAGTCTCTGAAGGCGATAGCATTACTCAAGTTCTATGACCTAATTCAGACTTTTGCATTTCCACCGGAGATTCCTGTTGCTGGGATAGATATAGTTCTGCAGAGTGAAAAGCTGGTTCCAGACAGAAAGTGGAACAAACTCCACCAAAATCTTTCTGTGCAGGCTTCAGCTAACCCCTAAACTGATCCATTCACCTTCAGAGTCTGGGCTAGCCCATTTCCTCTGATAATTTAATTTTGTTCCTAACCAGTTCGAAGCCACTTTACGTTTTTTTCCTGGTTTTAAAGTTGAATACAACCATTATTATTAATTTATATGGCAGCAGTGATCAGATTCCACAATCGGGAACACAAAGCACTGACCACAAAATCAATTCTTGCACTTGCTGCATAAAGACATTGGCTAGAAGTTTCTAAAGCAGAACCAAAACATGAGTGCCTGCAGCGTTTGTGAAAGACCGAGGTCTCTGACACGGGCAAATGCAATCAGCCTTCTGCCAAAGGATTTCTCTGCATTTTTTATATTGGAACCATCATCTTTGCCCTCCCTTCTTGCACAGGCTCAAGCGATCTGCCTCCATCCACTCTATGTCATGCTGCCCTGTACACTTTCTGCATCGTTGGCGTTCATGCTCCCAGTGGCCACTCCTCCTAATGCCATTGTCTTCTCATATGGACAACTCAGGGTTATCGATATGGTGAGAAAAGCCCATTCTTTTCAGAATTTCCATCACTAGTTTTGATCCTTCCTTTTTCTAATATTGTTTCTTCTTGAAAGAGTGTTAGAAAACTCACTGTACTCAGAATTTCAGGACTTCTAGTTTGAGTTTTATCCCATGCAAACTCATTTTCCCCTAATGCAAATTATATTTGTGAAGAAAATCAGCTTAAATGTAATTTGATGTAGTTCTGATGGAGCTGTGAAAAAAAAGGCCAAAGAGAAAATCTAACCATAAAAACAGTCCTAATCAGCAGGGAAGGAAAAATGTACTCAGTTCAACTAATAACCCTTTCTCTTTTATAATTCTAGGCCAAAGCTGGGTTTGTACTCAACATCCTAGGAGTTCTGACGATAACTCTAGCCATCAACACCTGGGCTTCATCTTTGTTCCAACTGCAAACCTTCCCGTCTTGGGCAAACACGACAGGTACATGCCCGTAATATGGAGAGGGAAGGGACCCCACAACTGTTTCTGTTAGAACTGCAATGAGAGCCAAGATGACCGCATACACCAGTTTTGCCGCGGCAACGGTTAAGAGACAGGCCTGTTCTGTGGAAAAGGACAACCCACCTCCAAGCAAAATCATTCCGTTGATGACAACAATAAAATTGCCTAACAGTGCTGTTTAGCAGGCAATTTTGTTACCCCAGCAGTAAGACAAGGCAACCTTTGGCTTTTCAACTGTTCCAGGGATCTTTAGATTTTCTGTCTCAGCAGGGGTAGATTTCCCCCAAGTACTAGCCACGTCGCTTTTCAAGCTCCGCCTGTAAAGTCTGAATTCTGCAGCGAGAAAGAAGAGAGAGGTATGTTCATAAAAGGAAGGACAGAGACTCTACATTCCTGATTTCATGCATCTAACTACGTATTGTCACAACTGATACGAACGTTCACCTGTATATGAGTATACAGGCCTCTGTGTGTATGTTCAAAATGTACGTGACCGTTACACACTCCATGGACATTCACAGCAAAGTGTGTGTTTTATGATTACAGGCAAATCACATACTGTCGGCCCGTTCCATTACTTTGAAACATATTTATTTGCAGTCCACTTGTTATGAATGTGAAAGATATTTGTCCCATTGTTATTTATGGAAGATTGCAGCCTGCAAGGTCATGTTAACAATAGCAATATTCTCTTGAGAAGGGCAGAGCCCCTGTGTCCTAATATATATATATGATTGAATTAAATATTTTTTTTCTGTACCCACTGTGTTATGGAGATTTATCCTACTGTATGTCGCTGCTTTTAGTTCTGTCTTCCACGTATCAACTGCTTGTCTGTGTGCTTCTTTAAAATATCTTGAAATAATCAGAGAAGTTATCATAATTGATTTTCTCTTATTGTTTAAGTATTAATTACTTTATTATTATAAGTCCTATTTTCTTGGACTCTCAAAACCAAGATCTTCCTTTTCAAAGGCCCCTAATACAATTAAATATTGAATCCCTATTCTGCTGGATCTGACTTTCAGTAGCACATCGACTCCTAATGACCAAACTGGAATATCCAAAGACACTTTACTAAATCAAGCACTTAGTACCATAAATGAGGTTGGGTTTAGTTATACAATCCATGCTCCTGAACTTTGCACCAAATGCCTTGCTCTGTTGATGCCTAAGTTTTGCACAAAGTGTATTGCATTTCTGAAATCCCACTTGAACCATACTGGCTCAATGAGAGTGAATGTGAGTGAATTTCACTCTAAAATAGTACGCATGCTCTTCAACATCTTTCTTCTCACTTTCTCTATCCTAATTATTAGGAGACAAGGACAAAGTGCAGTGTACATTTGATTTATAAAATATTAGAATTCACTGACCTGTAGTAGTTTCTTTCCAGTTCCAACTGTCAAGACAATTCTGGTATCTGCTGATCACAGATCCCTTTGCACTGATAGCTCCGTTGGCCTGACAAGCACAGTTGTTCTGTAAAATCACTGTCCCAGAATGAACAGTCTGGTATTAACCCTTCAGTGGCTTTGAAAGGTAGTGTTTTCATTTGAT
The DNA here is from genome assembly GCA_002844005.1 of Limosa lapponica baueri. Lineage (NCBI taxonomy): Eukaryota > Metazoa > Chordata > Aves > Charadriiformes > Scolopacidae > Limosa > Limosa lapponica. The sequence continues at coordinate 40,382 of KZ507219.1, forward strand.
ATGTGATAGGGATCCAATAGAATATCCACAGCACAAGAAGGAAGGACATTTATTCTCTTTTGCTAATGAGCTCCTGGGTAATTGATTTCAATCACATAATGACTTACTTGGGTCACTGCTAAACCACTCACCTTCTCTCCCTTTGCATTTACGTCTATCAAATAACATCCAAATCTGTCTAAATATTTTCACTACCCTGCTCACCCTGTGTCTGAGCACCCAACAAAATGACAAACTCAAGCAGATGATTTGCTGCAAACCTCTCCCTTCTTTGCTCTTTGTCTACAGCATCAGGGCAGCGTGCATAGCTTTTGTTTGCTTTTTGTTTTCTTTGAAATACTTGCACATAGTTTACATGTCCTTCTAAATTACTGCTTAGCTAAGCAGGAAATGTTGAATTCTTATAACATTTCCCATCAGCCTCTCCTTCCAGCCCTTTAAAACTGTGTTAGGATTCTTTGAAGTCTTTTCTATTAGTCTACATTATTCAGAGGCTGTGGTGTGCATAAGTACTTGTAGGAGCACAGGTGCAATCTTTATGGCAATCTCGAGAAGAAAGGAGAGAGACATCAAGTAGCACAGAGTGTCGTGGGGCCAATGCAATAATGCTGGGTGTTCCATGTTCATTAGCATGTATGAGTATATAAAGGTTAGAGACTCACCAGAAATGGCTGCAGTGGAAGTCACTCAAGTACACAAATGCCCAGCTTCCAGAAGAAGACAGGTGAAAAGCTGCCATCTGTAGATAGAGAAGAAAAGCTATCAATAACACCAGGATAAAAAGAGAACGGGAAATTTCATCAGCAGTTTCCACCTCAAAGTGATGGTAGTAGCAAATACACACTGGGCAGTTGATTGCCTTGGGTGTGTCTGAGCGCAGGACTAGTTGAGGTACAGCTAAATATAGTGTGCTTGTGCAAAAACCAGTAACCCCATTAAAAATGTTCATAATTTTCTAAGCAAAGCAGGTAGAAAGTGTTTCTAAGCCCCATTATTACACAGATCACCTTTGAAGGGTGGTTCCCCATTATGTTTCCAGATATTGCCCTCAAGGAGTGGCTCTATTTCCCATTGTGCGATCAAATTTCACAATCTTCTGTGAAACTGCCAGCTCAGCACCTGCTGTAGTTAGGTGTGATTTCCAATGCAGCTCTTCATTTCTGAGTTGACACTACGTTTGTTTTACATAAGAGTTGTAAGTGATAAATTTGTTAATGAGAAGGGGATGTCTGCCTTCTCGCCTTTGCCTCCTCTAAAAAGCAAGTGCTCTACAAAAACCACAAAATACAGGTTTCCCACAGTAGATGCCGGTGAGTAAGTGGGTGACTCGCCATCACCTCCTCCGTTTTCCCCGGAGTTATGGTGCTGCCTTGCCTTGCCTTGCCCAGACACACACGCACACACACACACACGAGTTCTACAGGCACACACATGTACACCCAAGAGAATATGAAGGACTTGTCCTGGTAAACATACACATTTCTACGACACATGACCACATCAGAAAAGCAGGTGAATTTTAAACAGGCTAATACAACAGTGAAAATAGCTCCCATTTGAGAAAGGCACTTCATCATAAACGTCTTGACAGAAGTTTGTAAAGTGGCACGTGAGTGATGCAAGGATCACTTTGTCAAGCACTGAAATCATAAACAGACTTCGCAGAACACAGGGCAATTTTAAAGCCAAAACAGGATAGAGCCAGCATGTCTTTTTAATCCTTGAGCTGGTTTGGAGAAACCAAAAATTTGCTCCCAGTCACTTAAAAGCTATTAAAATGAACTTCAAGGAAGCCTTGTTGGACAGCACTGAAACCTTGAAATGCATCTAGATCTTTCAATGTAATTCTTAAGCTTTCATTTAAAAAAAAAAAAACAAACCAAAAAACAAACCTAGAAAACAACAGAATGAAAAAACCCACAAACTGCTTTGAAGTCTTAACATATAATGATATAATGGACATAATTCTCAAAAATATGAGAAATATTTTCAGAAAACAAAATGGAAACCAACAGATACACAAAGATCCTGTGTTTTATCCAATAGTCATCAGCATGTATGTAAATACGGACCTTTCTCCAGAAGCTGTAAGAGCAGTTCCACTCTCATCCCTGGAGGTAACTCCTCCCCCAGATAACTATGGCATGTTGGCAGGAGCATGCATCTTAGTGCAAAAGTCCAGCTCTCTCCATTTGACATATTTATTTTAGGAATACAACCCTTTCCTCTCAATTAGCATGTTGGGTTTAGTGTTTGCAAAGGCAGAGACACAGATATTTCTGCAATGATGAATAGCCAAATAAAGGACAGAAACTAGAAATACAAGGACTTAGGGAATGTGTAACTTTAAATCATCAAGGAATTTCATAACCCTCAATTTTTTTTCCAACGTGGAACCAATAAAACTATTTACAACTTGATTCACTGAACTTTATGATTTGAGTTAGTAATGACTAAGGTGCCAAAGTCTGGAAATGAAGTGGTTTGAATGTACTAATCACCCAGTGTCCGAAATAACAACTGTTTAATAGAACTTAATCACTACCGTCAATGCTACACATTTTCCCCTATTAAAGAAACATTTAATATTATTTATCCTGTAATCATACTAACAGACTGAAAACATCGAGTTGCTATTCAGGATGTAGAGATTCCCTTGCCATGTGCCATCTAGTGGCTGCAGGCTCTCTACCGGGGCATGCCCAAAATTCCCAATTCCAGGCCAAGCACCTAGTCCGGGGTTGATCTTCCTTGGAAAACATCCTTAAATAGCTAAGGGAAAAGTGATGAAAGAAGAGGAACACTTTTCAAAGGCAGTGCGTGGCAGTAAAGATGCAAAAGTAGAGGTATGTTAATCAACCCAGTTAAATAAAAATTTATTTAAATTGTCAAAAAGGAAAAAAACCAAACCACAAACTGACTTGAAAATAGAGAAGGGACAGAACGGTTAATTCAAGGGTTCAACCCTTATATATTGTAATGCTTGATTTAGATCAGACGAGATGCAACTGCTTCAAGGCTCAGACCTTGCGTGCCTGTGTAAGGTGTCTATCTTGATAAAGCATTAGTCGTGACTATTTTTAGATGGCACTGTGTGGAATGTACTTGAAATATTAACATTAAGTATGATCAACATACAAACTTTACTCTGCTTCAAGTTCATATTATTCAGCTGACCTTAGATTAGTATTAAGGTTCTCTTGCCAACCTAGCAGCACCACAGGAATTCCCTCGTTTCCCTTGATCCCTGTCCAGTCTACGAGAAGCAGAGCAATTTCAAGTTTTCCCAATACCCGCCACTGGGACCAAGGGCTTTCCATTCTTTGGAAGGGAACAGAAAGCCCTAGGACACTCAATTTCATTAATTCTGCTGATCACAGAGCTTCTGAGTTCTTTCTATAAAGCAAAATGAAAAGTGGTCAGAGTTGTTCGTGAAACTAATGTCCATATTAATATGGAATTGCACAACATTGGAAGAGCAAGGTGTGTGCAAGAGCAGCAGGGGAACAGTCTCGGTACAGTTAGCTGTTATGGCACCAGTTCTCCTGGTTCCTATCAAGGGGATCTTTGACAGTGAGTAGTGGTTATTCTGGAGCAGTTGTAGCAACTGCAAAGGGAAAGTTACATTTCCCTTTCTGCTGTAGGACTATCCTGATGAGACTTGCCAGAAAATTCAAAAGGATCCTCTTTATTTTTAAGATGTCTGTCACCCGAAGGGAGTTTGAATTTTCCTCCTCATTCTTACCTCTGGCAATATCATTCCTGCTACGTGAAACATGCAGTCATAAATCACTTGTCTGCATTGCAGATAACACAGTTGTACAATGCAAGCTTCCTCACACCTGCGCTTTTTCTTTTCTCCTTAGACCTAAGCAAGCGGTGTTGTGGTATCAGGAGCTACAACCGGTACTGAAGAAATAGTAGTCCCAGAAGAGACTCGCTAGCCAATCTGCAATAATCATTGTAGTTCCTCTAGTGTAACATCTTTATCATTCAGGCTACATAGAAAATAGTAACATCGTCAGAGTTCAGATGACTTCTAGAGACTTGGAAGCTTAGGGATCAAGACAGAACAGTTCTTCCTCTAATTAGTGGTGAAAGCCAATGACCACAGCTAGTGCTACAGCCCTTCTGGAGAGTCACAACAGAAAGATCACACACGGAAAAAAC
>KZ507220.1:7414-23170 GCA_002844005.1 Limosa lapponica baueri
TTGACTATTAACTTCAATCAAGGGACAATTTTTTAAATTGTTTCTGTTATTTACTGTCTGTGGTAAGGGGCACCTGGGAGTCTCTCGGTCAGATGCAGAGATTTCTTTAAGCAGATGTGAGGCAGCGATGGAGCCAAAGAGCGTCACTTGCCCATAGAGCTCCCTTCACTGGCCTTTATAAGGAGCTTGAAACTTCCACATCTGGGAGGATTTTGTTCATCTGTGGTTTACTTGATGCTGGAATATAAAGGAAAGTCTGTGGTCGCGTTGGTGTCTCCTGTCACATGGTCATGGCAGAGTTTGACAAACCTGATTAGTTGGCTGTGTTATTTGCTCCAGTTCATGGGTATTTTCATCCACTGCTGTAAAATCAGATAGTCCCCAGTCAGGTGGCCTCTCACCAGATGCTCAGCATTTGCCTTAAGTGTTGTAGGCTGGAACAATGAAATTACATTTTAAGAAACAAATCATCAGTTCCCACGTTAAAGAAATTCGTGTGGATGTTCCAGACGGAGGGATATGAGGAAAGGAATCCAGCATTTCCCCCAGTGAAAATCATTGAGGTGTTTCACCAAATGAAAAGAGGAAAGAAATTTTGTTTCATTAACTTCGGATAAGCAAAGGGTTGGAAACACTGAATCAGTCCTGTCTTTTTGTGAAACAAGATAGCAGAGATGCAGGATTGTCACCCCAGCTGTGACCCTACCTGCACTAGAGGAAAAACTGTTGACATGTTGTACTCTTCAGCCCCGTGTACCTGAACACAGCATTTGAGGAGTATCTCTTTGGTTATAGCCGGGCAAACGGCCATTTCATTTGTGACCTCCTATCTGGTTTGTGTATTTTTAGACTGGTGGTAGCTGTGCTCTGCCTGGGATTATTTGTGGTCTGGACACGAAGCATCATAGTGAGAAGTATCGAAAGGTCAGATTTTGTTACTGACAAAATCTTGGATCGACACTGGGATTTGTTATAGCCCCCAACCTGAAATCTTCCTAAGCTTTCTAGAGCAGCCTCCACTGAAAACTTGCTCCTCAAGGGCCAGGTTCATGTCATCATGAGGCAGAAGAGATACCAAAAGATACTGAATAATATGTCTGTGATGCTAAAGATAGGATCCAGGGCCACATTTATATGTGCGCACTATATGCTTCAGTAGATGTCACCCCAAAAGGCAATCCTGGTGAATCATGAGCTCTTTAGAGAGAGTGAACATAATTACACATTTATTACCAGGGCTAACAGATGGACTAGCTGGTTTGGCAGCTGGCTTTCCAGTCATTATTCATGCAGATTGAAGTAAAGAATGATGTATCTAAAGAAAGCAGTAGGAGCTGACACCTCCTGAAACCCAGCTCTGGTTGAGCAGTCCCTGCTCATCAACGTTCTGGCAGAGGCGATGTCACAGTTTGCATTAGGAAATTGCAGAAATCTCCTTTTAGAAATCTCATACCATGATTTGATTTTATGATGAAACTGTCGCGTACTGCATGGGAATCCTGGAAGGTCCCGAGTCCCTCTCCTGCATTTGCAGGTCTGCTGCCGGAGTACGTACAGTGTATTATTTGATTGCCAAACGGGCAGGGCAAAGAGAGTCACTGTACACAGACAGAGTTTATTCATAGCAGGTCACGTTAAGGATCAAGATGATTTGTTAGGGTGTTGTGAGCAAGAAGTAATGTTTTTCAGTTCATCGTTCCCAAAGGATCCTGCCTAAACAAAAGCATGCTTCCTCGGCTGTAGGAGGGGATAGGAGAGGTTCTGGAACATCTCCAGGGCAGAGGGAAAGTCCAAATTCCAGGAGTCCCATGCTTGTTATTTAAATGCAGTCACAGGGTTGGTTTATTTCTAACTTACGCTTTTTTCAATCATTCCACTGCAATTACAATCTAAACAAACTGCATAAAAAGAATTTGTAAGATGCAGTGGTTTTAATGCTCTGAAAAATACTGTTGTATATTCCTTAGTATCTCAGAGCAATTTGAAATCCACATTATGATGACTTTAGTACATTAGGCTGCTAGGCTCTCTTTGTCATCCTTTTTTAAAGTTATTTTACAAATTTGTTATGCTTTGACAGATACTTCTACTCTTTGTAACTGTAATCAATCTTGTGTTGTGAAATCTCAGTGATGTCCTCGTTGAGGGAATGGAAAGTACATCCAGACATGAATTTCTCTCCCAGTCGAAGTTTTGTCCCACTGGATAGTTGTGGGCTAGGCCAGCAGGGAACGTTTTCCAAAACGCTTACACGGTGTAGGAGCCAAGCAATATGGAAAGCAGTGGGGTTTAAGCTGCTTTGGTTAATGGCATTGTCCCACATGCTCGGTCTGTTGGAGATACTGAGCCCTGTGCAGGGGATGTGGGGTGGGCAGGGACTCACCGGCCTGAAACCTGTGCCTGGTGCTTGGGGCTTGTCTCCCCCATCCCTTCGGCTACGGGTCTCCAAGGTGTGCTCCTGCTTCACTTTAAGTAGTTCTGTTTCTTAGCCAAAGTTCTCTTATTCCCAGTAAGACTTTTTTTTTTTTCTTTCTCAATGATATTCATTTGTTAAACTGCTTAAGACTAATTCACTTGTTTTTTAAAGAAAGGGCAAATTTGTGTGCATTCCATATTTCAGGTTACTCATCCATTAATTCATTTCCTCTTCAAGTCTGGAGCTTAAATTCAGACTTGTAGTGACCTTAGTGCCTTCGGAGGTCTGAAGTTATCTGTTACATATTTCTTATTCTGCAGTAATGAACTTCTCTATGAATTTTTTAAGAAAGATGGCTTCTCTTTTATACAGTGGGAAAGTTCTCGTAACCTGCTGCTGGAAGGAAGTGGCAGAAATGTTCTGGGGCTTCAGAGGAACCTGGGATTCTCAGCCCTGTCTCAGAGGGTCAAAAATCTAAAGAACTAAGGGAAGTTAAATACTTCTTATTTTTATAATAGATACACATAGTTTCATCCAGTGGCCTTTGAACTCGTGAAAAGTTTCCCATTTCCTTCAGTTAGCATTACGTTGGGCTTCTAATAAAATACTCATCTTAATTTTAGAAAATTTTAATTTTAGAAGAAGTATGCAAATTATTGTTAATTCTTTAAATGAGTACAAGGTAAGAAAACTGTCATATGGGATCACTTATGGTGGTCTTGTGATTTTAGTAACTATTCTGGTAATAAGAAGAATGTTGGCACAATAAAATCCCAACCCAAATACTTGAAACAGAAATACACTTTTGTTTCTATGACTTTCTTAGCCATTCAGTCCTCTGCATGCTATAAAACTCGATAGGCATAGTTATAACTCTTGAATGTTTTCCTTGGTTGAGCAATTAGATTCTTTCTTGCAGTTTTCAGGGCTTGTAGTTGGGCCTAGGACATGGAGTCATCTTAGCTCTCTTCTCTCTTGTGTTGGAGACTCCCAGCGTGACCACAGTCATGCAATTTTAGCACTAAAATTGAGCAGATGCTGTTTATTAGAGACTTGTCGTTGACTTTTATTGGAATGGGAGCTTTCTCTGCACTTCAGATTTCTCCTCTGTACACTGGGGGTGACGGGGTTTGCCTCAGAGATCACATGTGGGCAAATGTTTGAAGGCTGCAGAGCTCAGTATTGGTAGGAGGCTGAGAAATCTCTGGCAGAAGTTACACACAAATGTCCAGGGTAGAGCTTGTTCTTTCTGTGACACAAGTAAAGAAAGGCAGAGAGACTGAGCAGCCGGCAGCCGCTGATAACACCCTGACAGAGCGCTGGGCTTCGTTTATTAAGTCAGTTGGAAGACTTCTGCACTACCATGGGATAGTGTATGTCATGTATTTCTGGGAGACACTCTGCAAATAACAGTTTTTCCAATTCTGAGGGAAAGGTGACTACGAGCCTATGCATTCTTTTGAAGAAAACATTTTTCCTTCTGACATTGGTAAACCGTCTATGGGAGTTGTTTACTCTCATGGTTATTCAATTTGGAATCCACTAACAATGCTTCAGGTTTTTAATTGCTGAGCTGATTTCAGTTGTTTAAATTTTGGCACAGCCACTGCAGGCAGACCTATACTGCGTATTTTATTTTGAATACCTTTCCTCATTGATAAAAAAGGTGAGCATTACGTTCTTAGGAGGAGGAACTAATGCATGGAAAGTAATGCATGGGAACCAGGCCAAGATGGAAACACCAGAAAGGCCAAGCAGTTCTTTGATTTTGCAGGGGCATATTCACAGGACCAGAGTTTGTAGTAAAGAAATAACAATCTCTGTGTATGTATGTTGTGGATATGCTCACCTTGATAGATGCCCTATGTCCTGACTGATGAGAACAAGTTGTATGACTCTGTCCTTCCCCTTCCCAATGGCACTTTCAGGCATCAGAGCAAGGTTTGGTACGAGTGTCTTACAGGCCTTTATTGTCAGAGTATTTAAAACGTGTACATCCCTAAACAGCAAGAGTGAGATGTCATAGAAATTAGTTCATTGTTCTTTAGCAGAAGCTCTTTCTGTCCATATCCAGCCTTGTGTGTAAACTGGAGTCTCTTCCTCCTTCTCTAGCAGAGCATTTTAACCTCCAAAACAGTATTTTGCAGTTTATAGAGCTTGTTACAACATGTAAATGTTAACAATAGAGATAAATACTTTGTCATTAATAAGATGAGCTGTGTAGTCAGAAGTGTTGCCTCAAGGTAAATCTGAATTTCTGCAAGCTGAAAGCTTTCTACAGAGCTTTACTTCTTGTAAGAAAATTGAGTCTATTCATTTCTGCAGCTAACTATAGCTCAGATTCCCTGAGTTACGTTTCTGTCACTGATACTGGCTTAATATGAAGTTATAGATGAGTAGTTTCAGCTTTGTGTCCTTGGTTCACCTGCCTGTAAAATGGAATTATGATCTCCTGCCTTTGAGGGATCTCTTAGATTGCAAATGGTTTCTGCAAAATGATTGCTCTGTGTGCGATGGTTCAGCCTACAAAGCAGTCCCTTCTGGGTGGGAAGCTGAGGTTCTACCTGGGGAAAAGCTTAACAAATCAATCAGGATAAACATTGTAACTGTTTGTTTGTTTTGTTAATCCTTCTGAGATTTTTTTGGATGAAAAATGTAAATTTCACAAGGGTTTTCTCTTTAACGGTATTGCAGATGCATGGGATTGTCTGGTGGGCTCTGAAATAGGTGCCCGTGCAGCTGGAGCTGCCAGGGGGGCTGCTCAGAAACTCTTGTGACTGTTCTGCTCTGTTGGTTGGGGGGGCTTTTTTTTAGTGTTGTGAAGGCTCGGTAGGCCAGTCCTTAGTCCCAATCATTTGTGCTTTAATCCACCTCAGAATGCTAGTATATATTATTTTGTGTGCTAATTGAATACTGCCAGATGAGACAAAAATGACCATCTAAGATGCAGGATAACAGGGAATTCATTCCTTTCCTCTCAGGTTGCACCCAGGAACAGCTGCCCGTGTTTTCCTGGGATCCACTGACACACGCATGGACACCCACTGACGGGAGCACAGAGGGGATGCAGGTGACCACATTATTTAGCCAGGAGTGACTGTGGTATTGCTTGTGCTCACCCAGGGCATGTGCTTCATACCAACTCATGTCACGGCAACTGGCACTGGCCAGAAACCTTTGTTCTTTGCACAGCAGGAGACAGAAACGAGAGATCACGCTGAATTATGGAAATATATTGATTCGTTTCTTGCATGCCTCTGTTGAAAGTGATTAATTGTAATTTACTGGGGGTTTTTTTGCAGTAAATAAATAAAGACAATATATGTGCCTCTATTCAAAAGAGTATTATCTTGTGCTAGGTACTTTCATTTAAAAGCTTTTGGTAAAAACTGTTTCTGAGTCTTAAGTTGTTTATTTGCTATCATATTCAATGTTTATTTGTAGCTCATTCTGTTGACTATTTTAAAAGTAGCAAAGTCAGGAAAATCCTAATTTCCAAGCAGGCTGATACTATTCAGTGACCACCCAGTTACTTGTATTTTTGCTTTGCTTGCTCTGAAGCTTGTGTTACCATTTCTAAATATATTCTGATATACACTCTTAGGTATAAAAGACTCTAGGTTAGGTATAAAAGACTATGTAGGTTATAAGACTACAAGGTCTTGTATGACATTATCCCTTTTATTTCAGCAGGAATTTAACAAATAAACTGCTGGTTTCATTTATGTATTAATAACAAATACAGAGTCAGTCAAACGATGACAAGACACTTGGAGTTTCAGGACTTCATTTGCATGTGATATTTTGTGTATCTTAAGCTCAGAAGGGTTTTTTTCCACATTTCTGGCCACGATAGATGAGTATCATAAAGATAATTTTGCAGTATATTACACAACTTTGCACCCCTGGGAGCAGGTTTTTTGCTGAAATCACATTGGCATTGTGTTTGTGAATTCACAGCGCATCGGAATTGTCTTTGCTAATCCACTGGGCAAACCGACTGTGCATCTTTCTGCAGAAGGAAAAGGGAGAGCCGTAGAGGAGTGGGTGCCTCGGCGCTGCTGTTGCCATAGAGCTGCCAAGGAGGAAGAGGCTCCGCATGGATTTCTGCTGCTGCTGGAGGTAAGATGAGGGCACAGCACAGCCTGCCAGGGGGAGGGGAGGCAGAGGGAGGGCGAGGAGGAAGAAAGTCCGCGTCCTTGCTGTCTAAAAAAGGAAATTCAGTTTCAGTGTTCCTGAGCAGAACTGCTGGTGCAGAAGAACAAAGCTCTCTCGGTTGTTTAGGGTAGCAAGAGTGATGAGCAAGCAAGCGCGCTCCCCTGCTTTTGGGAGGAAACACTGCAAAGAAAGGAGGGAGAAGAGGAGTGCCTTTACCATTTAGAAAACACTGCTGCTTTGAGATAGCTGCTTTTTGATACTGCTTTGGCATTAATATTGTTCCCCTGGGTAAAGACAGCTGTGAAAGAACTCAGTAGGTAGATAAGCAAGAAGAAAAAGAGGTGCCAAAAAATTTCAGCGTAATGTTGAGCTGATTAATTCTGTCTGTCTGTATTAAAATGTGTCAGTGGTTACATTGAGCTGTGCAGTGCTGTGAAACCTTCCACAGTGCAAGTGAAATTATGCCTTTTGTGGTAAGATTGTTAGGATAAATTGATCTGTTATCAACCTTTTATTAATGATCTTTCATCTTTTATCTAAGTAGATGTCTTTTGAGTGAAAACCTTATAATAAATAACTGAAAAGTAAAGATTAGGTACTCGAGAATACAGACTACAGAACTGCCATCAGACATTCTTTCTGTGGAATCTCTTTAATGGGGTGAACTTTGTAGATTAAGACACTTCATGATCATTGCAGAATTATCTGCGAAACACTTATCAGAAAGCTGCTGCTGCTGTTTCTGCATCTCTCGCGCGTGTTCTATATTGCAGGTTTTTACTGTCCTTCCCCTGCTCCTTCTGGCTCTCTCAGAGACAACAGCAAACCCAGCACAACTGCCGTGTTTGCACAGTGGGCCTTGAAGAGAACGAAACAGCCTTTAGAGGCCGTGAAAACAGTCTTAGCTATGCTGATAATAGTGTGTTGATATTGCTTAACCCTCTGGCTGCTGTATTATTGAGTGTGCTGGGATAGAACAACAATTTCTTCTTTTGCACTTATCACCATCTATCAGATGGTGTCTGACTGTTTTTCCTGGAGTCTGATTGAAGATTGGGTCAGAGCGAATTTCTCCTACAGCAGCCTGTTAGCTTGATCGGTTGTCAGCAATTCAGGGGGTACATAAATAAGAGTATACTAAGGATTCAGATTTTTTTTTTTTAGCATTACAGTCTCTCAATGTGCAATTGTTATTCTTTGAGATCACAGCACTTAGCTCATACCTTCCATTTCCCTGGAATGAACGGCACTGGGTGAGGTGTCCTGATCGTGAATACAGCAGTTGCCGTTTCAAAGGTATGTCAAAAGGAGTTGGATGTGAAAGTGTATTTTTACTAGACAGACTCATTTTGTGATTCTGACTCATATTGTCAGACTCATTAGCTGCAGGCAGTTTTTCTGCAGTCTTTAGAACCACTCTTTTTATTTCCTAGAGGCCTCAATGTAGTCAGTGGTTGGTGACATCCTGTTAAGATCTGCATGGGTCCCTTGAGCAAGCCCATGAAGATCGAGCCTTGATCCATGATTGAGGCAACCCCTGGCAATAGAAGTGGTTGTGTCAGCAAAGCGTTTAGTCATCTTCTGCTCTGAACAATTGTTAGTATCTTGCTGGAGTGGAGAATTGTGTTAGCACTGAGTTCCGCAGAGCATTAAGTGCTGCGATTCAGAAGAGTTCACTCGACTTCTGGATCAAAGCAATTTGGGTTTTCCAGAGGTCTGAGGTGATTATTCAAACAAGCATGACTCTGCATAATAAACACCTCTGTGCAGAGTAACTGTTCAAGAAGAAATGCAGGTCCCTATGCAGACTAAAATTTCATTGCCTTAGGTAAATATTTAGTAGAAGGTTGGTGTTGCAGCCTTAGATCAATTATAGGTCATTCTTCATTGACAAAACCAGGCAGCCAGAAGCATGGTGTTGCTAATTGACAGGTTATTCTCAGAAGTTTGCAAATAGTCTGTATGTTCATTGGTTCCACGTGGTGGGGGCTGATACGTATTTACAGTACAAAAGAGAAGAGGTAGAGTAGTGCTAATCTGAAATGTCTTGGCTGATGGACTGTGGCCAGTGCGTGGAGCGCAGGTGCTTTAGAACCTTCCCATCAACACTGTTCCTGTGCTGGGCTGTCAGCTACCACCAACAAATCCAGCAACTTTAGCAAAACTTTCAGAGGCGTCTTGGTTGTCTTGTGGTAGAAAAGTAACTTACTCTGAAGCTAAATGAAACAGAGGAGTTGTTTGTACATCTACTGACCTGTCCATACATTTGTACGGAACTCTGAAGAAAGAGGCAGTCTGGTAGTTTATGCTTGTTTTTCCTCCTTCTTCCATCCGATTTATATTGTGGTGGGTGGTCAAAAGGATATGGAAGTGTGGCAAAGCATTGCCCAAAACACTCTAATCTCTGTATTTGGGTCAGGAAATAAGCTACTAAGTCACTAGGGCTGCTGTGGTTAATGCCAGGAAATTCCCAAATATCCAAAATATCTCAAAATGTAACAGCTATTCTGAGAGTTAATGCTGCCTGTAATTACCTTTTTCTGCTTGCAAGGAGGTGTCACACTGCTCAGTGTCCATCTCAGCCTCTTCCAAGTGGTGTCAGTTTTCTACGCCACAGGCTTTGGCTGAGTGCTCTGCGGCCAGATGTTTGGAAATGCTGAGTACCTGCAACGCTGCGTAAAGTTAATGGGAGCACAGGCTTCTCAGCACCGTGGGAAATCAGGCCTCTGTGCCCAAACAAGAGATTTTAGTTTAGCAGTCACAGGACTGCTTAAGTGACCAGTCTGAATTCTAGATACCTTCTGGGATGGATTTTATTTTTTTTTTTTTTACAAAGGATATTGCCAGTACTTGATTGATTCCTGGGAAGTTGAGGTGTGTCCTGTTATACCCCTTGATTTTTACTAATTTTGTGAGCATTACTACTCTTTTAGTTAATATGTAGCTAGTAGAACATCAGGCACATATGAATGAAGAGAATTCAGCTATAATAGATTTACTTCTCTGTGATGTTTTATGGCATTAATCTTTTTTCTATTGGATTGAATAGCAAGGAAGTAACTTCTGCTGACACACTTAAAAAGGTTAGAATAAGAATTAAAACAGTGTTCCTTTATTGTTTAAATTTCTTTACATGTGTCTGGTGGATTTTTCAAGGTACTGAACTATAGTGTTTTGGGCCTGTAGGTCAAAGTCTTTCTTTAAACATGCTATAGGTCCCCCTGTTCTGTTGATGAACATTGTGTTCCCCCCTTGAAATCAATAATCCTCTGTTTTTTGTCTACCCCAACTGTCTGAGTTTTTTATAGTAACGTAAGTTTCAGTTAGAAATCTGCCCTCCCTGGATAAAAGCTGCATCCTCATTCATGCCCTGCCTTAATCAGTTTTGTTTGTTCACTCCCTTGTTTTTTGCTCACACAATTATTTTTTCTTTTCGAGTGAAGAGACCTGTTAGGGCTCCTGTACATCCAGTGGCAGACAGAGTCATCCACTGAATTTGTACAGTAACTTCTCACAAAAGAGAAAAGTTCAGGCTTTTCAGTTTTAAAAGTAATATACTGCTTTGGCATGACTCTGGATTCTGTGGGGAATTCTGATTCTCTGTGACTCACTTTGAACTGAAACAGCAAGTAGTTTGCTGTGTGAAGCCAGTAGTTTAATGCCTGATCTTCAACTCCCAGATGAGCACTGTCAGTGTTTATGGCAGAAGAGAAAAGGATCGCTATCATGCTTATAATGCCTGATACTCCACGCTGATAGGAGTTACTCCCTTGGGGCTTCTGTTTGGGTTCTCACCAAGCAGCAGGTTGAACCCAGCTCAGGAGCAGCAGTAATACCAGTATTCATTCTAGCAAGATGCCTTACCCAATTAGGAAAACCTTCACTCTGTCCTCCCTAAAGCAGCCTTCCTCCTCTTTGAGAATGCAGTAGAAACATGGTGTTATTAATTACACTTTACCAAATTAACTTCGCTTACAGCTTAATTAAAACCGTGGAAGCTGAATTCTATTAGTGTAATCTTGTAAACACAGCAGAATTGGGAGTTGTGTGAGTAGCTGGTCACAGAACTGAAAATATCAATCCCCATTTATGGTTTGCTTTTTTTTTTTAGAACCTTTGAGGAATTTGTATACTGGATTTGGTACAGCCCTGTCTACACAGCAGTAGCCAAGCAGCGTTGTCGTTTCTAACTCTGTAGCTGCTTAGACCCATTTTATCTTCAGAGCTGATACGCCTAAATTGGGAGCAATTATCTTGCTGGCTGAGAGACCTGCGTAAACAACGAAAGAAAAGGGTTGTCAAATGCCAGTGTTCATCACTAATTCTTTCCCATTTCTTACGTCTTATCAAATGCCAGTGTTCATCATTAATTCTCCCTGTTTCCTGTTGTCAGGTGCCTGCACATCTCTCTGGTGGCCAGTTGCACTATGTGAACATAGCATTAGAGGATGATCAGAATTGCTGAGTGTGATTAAAAGGTCATTTCTGAATGACAGCAAAAATCCAACAGGCTATCCGTAGTAAAGCTGAAGAATTTTTCATACAGCGGTTAAAACACATGTTTTGACTCATTGTCCCAGAGGGAAGAAGGGAGAGCACATTAAATCCAGACAGCTGCAGAGCGGCCATCAGGTGGCTCTGGATCTCAGCAGTATCGTGAACAGAGGCTTAATTCAGACATATTTGCATGCCCCAAACTCCTAGTTCTGATTATCTGTATCTATAAGAATGCAATTTTTCTGGCGCAGGACTAGCTGTTATTTTTTATGTTTGTGAAATTACACTTTGAGCATTATTTATACATCTTGCTGATAGTAAGTAACTGGCAAACTTTATGCTCTATTGGTAGAGCTTAATATTTAAAAGAGATTGCACGGATGTGGTGGTTTTCTTCTACAGTGCTACTAACCCAGAAGCAGCGCCGAATGGTAGGCCTACTAAACCTCTCCTGGCAATCACAAATCACTAATTTGGAGATCAGCAAAACCTTGTGGCAAAGTATCTGCCACCTGGTGGCCAAGGAGGAGAGCACTGGCTCAGCAGAGCGCCCAGCGAGATTCCAGCAGCTCTTCAGCAGCAGGGCTGAGACAGGTCTGGTCAGTAGTTTTCTGACAGCATATTTTTCCATCGGAAAGTGCTGTTTTGTTATAATTAAAACTTTCTGTAGGAACATGTCAATGAGAAATTGAAATGTTCCGTTCTAAAAATATCAGAACGTTCTGTTTCAAAATTTTAGACTGGAACTCTTAGATTTTTTTTCTTATTCCAGAATGATTTTTTTTTCTTTTAAACTAATTATTCTTGTATGTTATAAAACCAAGAAGTTGAAATTTTCGTCTTTGTATTAAACATTAATGAAACCTCACATCATCACTGTAGCATGTGCTAAATTCAAGGCAGTCAAGAATCCAGGAGCCTTGACTTTTCTTACCCTGCTCTGACCATTCAGTCTGTGACTCACTACTCGTGGTCCTGTACCTGTGCTCTGGGGTGGGACCGTCTTTTCATTCAGATGAAGGAGATCAGAGAGAGGAAGAAACTTTGTTTTTCCCATCTTTATTTCTTCTATTGTAATTTTGCATGAATTACTTAAATTGCTACAGTAATTTAAAGAAAAACTGCTTTGAGCTTTTGATCCTTTTAATAATACAGCATACACAAAGAATTCCCAGTTACAGCCAAATATTCAGAAAAAAGAAAAGGAAACAACTAAAGATGACTCTCAAAGCTTCCCTTTGCCTAGCTTTGTAAGTTTAGTGCGTGTCATGTGCTAAAAAGAAAAGATAGACTTTGCATTTTATCCTGCAAGAAAAGGAATGAAAGAAAAAGATTAGCGATAGGTCCAGGAGTTATTATTTTTATATCTTTCCTTAAGGTGGGGCTCCAGCTGAGTTGTATGACTTCTTAAAGATTGGTAACTCTGTTTTCAGAAAGAAAGGAAGTACAGTGGTTCTCATTAGGTATCACCAGCTATGACAGATAATTATCTATCTATCCATCCATCCATCAATCCACCCATCCATCCATCCATCCTATGCCTATTATCATCAGGGCTGAGTTCTTTTGGTGGTCACCTATCATGTGAGCTGAGGAAGTCACTGAACATAGGAGGCTGCTGATGTGGGTAGGAGCCAGGCGGTGGAGAGGGAAGTGTCCCCATGCTGGCAGGGGATGGTTAGAACCATAGAATTCATTCAGGAAGTACGAGTTCAGGTCTGTGATGTGTAGGGGACTGTCCTCTCATGATTGCAGAGACCTTTTGCTTTTTATTTTTGCTCTTGTCCCCGCTCTCCAGTTCCTGTCCCTTTTTGGTCCTTGACTGTGCTACCTCCACCATGTCACTTCTCCATCCCATCCACTCTGTTTCCATTTTGGCTGCTAAATTGCTGTTTTCTTTTGCTCTTTTCACCCCATCCGTATCATTCCACCCTGCTTCTGTCCTTTCCACTTCTGTGTCTTCTGACCTTTCCTCGTAGCTATCTTCTCTTTCAAGATCCTCCTGGACCTTTCATGCCAAGACCTCTTGATCCTGTGGATCCCTCTGTTGCATGTTCTCTAGTTAGCCTTCATCTCTCTAGTTCTTCCTCACCCGATGGTGGGGCGATGGCAGTAGAAGGACACATCCCAGCTGCTGAGTATATAGTCTTGGTGCCGCAGCAGCCCCAGCAGCTGGGATGAACGATTTCAGAGAATATCCTTTCTGTCTCTGGAGCTGCGTTGGAGGAGACTTATGCTGGGGTTTCAGACAATGGGGTCTTTTACAACAAAATTGGTTAAGTGTTACTATTTGTAGCACCTTAGCCTTTCAATAACTTTTTACAGGACCGAGTAGTGGTTCAAGCTGGTGAACTCATCTGGCATGACGGTATTTATTTATTGCTGGGGGGTTTTTCAGCTGAATGAGTTATTGGATCCATACAGAGGGAAAACATATTTTAATTTACCAGAAATATTAAATTTTTAGCTAATGTACCCCACCAAAGACTCAACCTTTGGTAAATATCCAGAATAGAAAATTTGGTCCAGTCTCTAAATTACACGCAACCTAATAATGGAAGAAGGCAGACAAATTTTATGTAACCCAAGTGTTTGCAATTTTGTCATCTGATCTGTAATATTTGTGCACCTCTGCCACATGGAAATCTGTCAATCATAGTGCCTGTGCTGTGTAGTTAACATAATGCGCATAGGGAATAATAAAGCTGCTTTATTTAGGATTCTCTCAGCTGTCCCTCTTATCTCATTCAACAGAACAGCCTGCTAGTAATATTAATTTATTTAAAGAAATTGTCAGGTAAAACAGGTTCCTTTATTTTGTTGTTTAAAAGATTCACTCCAGTAAATTGAGAAACACTATTTCAGATATCTAAGAAAGGTACCCTTCTTCTATATTGGCTTGCTTTTTTCTTGCCCATATTTGGTTGAGATTCTTCATGTGATCTGCAAAATTCTTTGTGCCATTGTTCTAAACAGCGGGATTTGATGCAGGGATTCACTTTGTGCTTATAGCAACTTGAGGCAGATGAGATACAACTTTAACTTCTGCAGCAGAAGGCTATTGACTTGCCTGGTCCCTTTACTAGACTGGTTCTGAATCCCTGGTGCCATTGCCTGATTTACATCTTTGCAAATATATGCAAATACAGAGTATTGCCGTTTGGTCTTAGGTCTGCAGAAGTGATGCTGACCTGCTTGAGTATCTTAGTAACAGAATAGGAGCCTTTCCCTCCTCACATTTTATACATTTCAAAAGGCAGTATTTTTCTTAATTTCTATGTATAATTTCTGAAAAGGATGCTGCAACGTTTGAGTTATGGTAAAGCATCTGAGAGATCAAGGTCTTTCTCTTCACTTTGAGGAGGTGTTGAGTTTTCTGTTGCTGGATCGGTGTTTTCTACTGCGTAAGGCAAGAGATCCTCATTTGTGAATTCTCTGGGAAAGTTAGAAGAAGCTGGAAGGTCCGT
This sequence comes from Limosa lapponica baueri, assembly GCA_002844005.1. NCBI lineage: Eukaryota > Metazoa > Chordata > Aves > Charadriiformes > Scolopacidae > Limosa > Limosa lapponica. The sequence continues at coordinate 21,953 of KZ507220.1, forward strand.
AATCTGTTTCCATGGTTTTCCAGGACATCTGGGGAGAGGGGATCCTGCGCGATCTGGCAACCCATTAAATACAGAAGTATCAGGAGGAATTAGTGGTTCTGCATCTGAACTGGTTTCCTCTCTCGCAACCCCTGGACTAACTAGCTCTGATGCTGTTTCAGCACTGGACGATGGGAGGGTTTGGTTTTGATTAAAACCCCTTTCATCGAACTCCTCAGAAGATTTGAGGTCTGGGTGTTTGTGTTTACCATTCCTACTGTGTTTTTGATGCCCACACCTATGGCCTCTTCTGTGCCCACAATGAATTTGATGCCTATGCCTTTTGTCAGACTCGTGATCCTTTTTATTTCCGTGCCTGTGTTTATGCCCATGTTTATGCCTGTCTTTATGCTTGGGTTCACCTTCACCTTCTGGTTCCTGTTCACCATCTTTTCTCGTTTCTTCACCAGGTCTTTCCTTTTCTTCTTCATTTTTATCAGAGCATGTAATTTCAGTTGGCTCATCCAGCAGGGCAGCGCTTCGGAAAGGTGTGAATCCAGGAGGCCTTCTTATAAGTAGTTCCTAAAAAATATTGCAATAATAATCATATGTGTTACATGAATGACAACAATAGCTTTAGGTTTGGGAAATTCAGAAGTTGGCTCATTGCAGTACATAAGTCATTTAGCAAAAATATTATCAGATTTTTGAAATAAAATAAATAGTCTTTTCTATCTGTGAAAAGCATGGAAACATAAACATCCTCCCAAATAACTCCAGAGTATTTTAGCAGTTATATATTAAAGGAACAATTTATATATCACTGAAATTCTGCCAGTTTAACATGGGAATGAAATTGTGTACTGCTTTTAATTTATGAACAATATAGTTGACTAAACGTCCCTGCGCTTGTTAGTGTAACACTCTGATGTATAAAACCCATTATGCTAAAGGCTAACACATCTCTGGGTAGTCTCAATACCAGAATATACAAAAGATCTGCATCATTTTGTTATATGAAATGGAATTACTCATTTTTTGTTTCTAGATTTGACATATGCATTTCATAAGACTGCTTAGAAATAACACATATAGGTTCAAGCTGATAATAGAAAACATTCCATTATTATTGAGTAACCTCCGTTTCCCCATCCCTGTTCAGCTGGAGGACAAAGGCTGAATGCCTGGGGTACAGCCACTCTCCAACCTGGGTTTCAGTGCTGTCCACCAAAGTGTCTG
>KZ507220.1:57732-69831 GCA_002844005.1 Limosa lapponica baueri
TATAAAAGGGAGTTTCTTTTATCCCTTCTTGACATGCCGTCTTTAAAATAAACTCTTACAGGGTTGTTATAAAAAGTAAACCATTTATTCTAAGGAGTGTCGTAGCATGGCTATTAGTTATCTCTGCTTATTAGCTCTGGTCAAAACTGTTCTTTTCATTCTCACTTTTTAAAATAAATCTTACCAGTCTATAAAGGGACTAGAAAGTACAAAGTAAAGCTGTGGACCTTAAAAAATGAGGTTTGATTTCTTCTGAGCTCTGGTGCCTACTACAAATGCACGTGTAGGGATTCTGCTGTCCTCAGTGGTACCTGAGTAACTCATCCTGCCTGAGGTTAATAAGCAAATACCATCCTTACAGCTGTATGAGCAGGTCTGGCCGCACAGTCCTTCCACGACTTTTTGCTGAGTACGTGGCATTCGGTGTCTACTACATCCAAGACGAGGTAGAAGACAGAACCAGTGATCTCCTGAAATCAAACAAACAAAAGGTCATAGCCCAGTTTCCTATAGAACAAAGTAGGGACAGATAAAAGGGAGAGATGGAGAAACACAAAATACACGGGTAGGACACACAGGTATCCTGGAAACATCAGCTGACTGTCAGGGTGGACTGACTATAAAGCTGGGGATCTTGGAAGTACTAATGCAGCCAGGGTGGACCAGGCTGTGTTTCCTGTTGCCTGTGGCTCTCTTCTATAAAACCGGCTCGAATGTGCAGATGAGGTTATTATAAAATCTTTTTGTCTACCTGCTTCTGTGTGCATCATCCTCCACTGGGGAAAGGATAATTTGGGGCTTATTCAGAGCTCAGCAGATCTCTGAAGGTTTCATCTTCCTTATTTTAATTTTAATTAAAAAACCGTTATGCAAAGGCCTTTTGATATCTGCTTAGTATTGAATAGAAACTTCTAGCTTTTCTGCCTGGCCAGAAAGAAGCCTTCCCCAGTGCTGCTGAGGTGGGGATGGCCGCTGCCGGGGCCGGGGAGCCAGCAGAGATGTGGCAGCAGCGCCCCTGTGGCAGGGATACCTGCCACAAGGGAAAGAAGTGACATATTTTGGCGTGTTTTGTAAATTTGGTTAAGTGGCTGTCAGCGAAGTTAATCAGGAGTACCTTGTGTGAAAGGAAGGCTCTGGCCTACTTGCATACGAGTTAGCGGCAGATGGCTCATTAGTTTCAATTAGAGCAAAGCTGAACCACAAGTTGCTTAAGGGCAGATTTGAATTTGAAGTGACTTCGAGAATATTTTTATCCTGATAAAACCCTTCTGATTCCCTCCCCATCACAACTGGGGGAGCCAGCGAGCGGCCGCATGGGCCTGGCTGCCGGCTGGGGTTAAATCACCACAGGGATCCAGTTGCTCAGTGGGATGTTCTGTCACCAGCGCAGAGCACTACGGAGACCGTCGTGCAAAGCACAGCAGAGTGAGAGCTCAGGGTGCTGGAGGGCACTCGTGGCTGCAGAACTGCTGGCGGCGTGAGAGCAGCAGGGAGCAGAGCCATATCCTTGCCAGGACAGATCTTTCCACTGCTGGCAACGAGCCTGGTTTTCTTTGAGGGCTGAGAGCTCTTCCTTTCAGGTGAGATTAGGGGAAGTGAGGGAGCGTGGCAGGGAACGTTAACAGCGTGCCTTAGGTGCTGTGGGCCTTGGGCACTCATTTCAGGTCCTTCCTGGCTAGTGCCAGTAGATTCAGCTATTGTAACGCAAAATAGTAATAAATTAAGCACACAGAGAGAAATAAGATACTTGAGGATATGAGAGAGATATTCCGTAGGTACTCCCAGTGTAATTTTTGCGCTTGAACTGGTTTCAGATTTCTTCTGGAGAATGAGTCACCATTTTGGGGGCTGTGCTGGAATTCCCTGGTCCCACGCTGGCCGTGTTCACACACCTGCAAGCGCTCACATCTTTTGTGCAAAAGGCACGATGACTTAATAGCCTTTGCACTCCAACTGCTCGAGGCAGCGGGAGGAAGGTGTAAAATGAAATTAAATCAGAGTAGCGGTGTTTCATATGAAATTTGAACTGATGCCTGGAGCTATTCCAGGGGCAGGCAGCAGAGAATCGTGACTGAGATTTGCTCTCTAATTGCCCACAGTGGTGATGAGACCGTTTCTAGTCATCTGTGCGTAAAGTTGACACGGCCTCTGGAGTCCTGCGAACGGAACTTTACATTTGCCTTCTGAAATACTTCTTAGTTCAAACAGATACTGCTAAGGAATAGCGATAGACATGGGGCTCTTCACGGGAGAAGCAGGTACAGAACAAGGGGGTAACTCACCTGAGGATGCTCTCGCACACTGAAAATCCGGTAGAGCCTGAGGATGTAGCCCTCTCTTTGGTGCGCGTTGATGTGGTGAAGGGCCAGGTCCGCAGCCTCCTCCGCTGCTCTGCCATCGCAGCTGGGGGACAGCAGCGCCGCTGGCCCCTCGCTGGTGGGACGGGAGGCAGCCCAGGGGCACAGCATCTGCACGCCAAAGAGCACCAAAACCAGGAAAATCATTGTGGTGAGAGAAGCAGGGCAGCAACTGGGATGGCAGGGCAGTGTGGAGGGGCTGACCGATGGGAAACAGCAGACGCTGGTAATGGGCACTGTTAAAAACTCCTGTCCCCTTTTTATTTCACACTGACCATCACCTTTAAACCTGCAGCTGTGACAGCAAACACCGAGTCAATGATTACAACGTTTTATGAAAGTGCTGTTGCTGCCTCTGAGACCAGAGATCACTTTCTCCTTCTGGCTTTACATCTCCAGATCATATAACTTTGACCTCATGACAAGGGACAAGAATATACACACAAAGCTGCTTTCTTAAGAAACCAGAATTGCCTAAATAAACCCATATGCAGGAGAGGTCTGGCTCCACCTCTGTTCCGTCAGTGATCTGGGCCTTATCACAAATAAGACAATGACAAAGGTCTTGTAATTTGAAGGGCTACAAGGATGACTGATTTTACACTTTGTATTTGCTAAATGCTAATTGTAAACAAATATACTGACTCTGTGTTCTATGCGGTCAGTTTGGTTGGGAGAGAAAGCTCAGTTTGGGTTTATTCTTTGAGCGTCTCTATTCAGTTGGGTACCTACAGATGGACCTTAGCCCAGGCCAGGCCAGCATAGTGCAGTTGATGTACAGACAAGAAGCCTGTGGACAAATGGCCTGCTCAAGCCATGGAATACTCTTAGATGACACAACAACAAGGCAATGTAAAAAATTAACGGTTTCATCAGGGTGTCTGCTTTTAAGCAGAAATTTCCACTGTGTTTATTTGGGACTTAACATTCACTGTAACTGAATATAGTACCAGATGTGGTAAGTTTTGTTCTGGCCCCAAAGACTTCACTTCTGGTGGCGGGATGGTGCAAAATGAGCTGCTGTAAGAGGTTGGAGGAGACAGACAATAAGTGAACCAGGGTGGTCCAAACAGTCTCAGGCTATTGAAGGCTCCATTTCAGGATTTGTTCCCTCTCAATGCCTTGACTCCAGCCCACTTGTCTTTTGTTGCCTAAACCTCTCAATTTATTGATACCTACCAGGTATTGACCCCCCATTCTGATTTCCCCGAGCCCTGAACATTTCCTGTTTCATCCCACCTTTCCCCAGCTTCTGACTTTGTTCTCGCTGCCACATTGTGCAGAGTGCTCTGTGAACTTGCCAGCATTATGTGTTGCTTCTGACGCCAAAGAGCGAGTCTTGTTTCCTTTTATCTCCTCCCATCTGAACGTTTTGGCTGTCCCTGGTTTCAGCCCTCGTCCGGCAATGCCTGCCTTCCTGTTCCCGTGGGCTCCGAGGCAGGTACAGCTGCAGATGAACTCCACCGCTCATTGTAACGTGCTGCTGCGTTTCTAGTGCCTGAGAACCAGAGTCAGGGATGAAATAAGAACCGCCTGAAATTATATGGTGGGAAAGGAGGGGAGAGGAAGGCGGCCTGTGAGAAAGCTGCAGACCTGGGCTGACTGCGCTCCTCTCGGTGCCAAAGCTCTGAAGGGAGAATCTGGCAGAAAGAACTTTGTAAAGAAGAGAAACTGTGTAACATAAACTGCAGGGTGAGATGTCTTCGTTTGACTTCTTGTAGCCGGTGCCTTCCTCCTTACATCACCTCTTGCTTTTTTGTTTTGCCTGTAAATTATTCTTTTTGTCCTTTGAATCAAGGAAAATGTACATCCAGTTGTTTCTTTGCCAGTTTACATCACCTTGTGTAGCTCTCCCAGATTTAGTCCAGACTTCTCTGTGCACTGATCCCATAACTGCCTCTTGGCCGGCTGATTTAGGACCTTACTTTTCTTTCTTGTTCGGTGTTACTGCCTCCTTTATATCGTATGGTCAGGATTGGCTCAAAGAAAAGATTCTCACCTGCTTAATTTCCAGCTCCTTGGCTTCTCTAACCACCGCCACATCCTACCCTGGTTTAAATTGAAGGAAGCCCCATGAGAATCATAAGCTCATGGCTACAGGCCTGAGGAGCAGAGGAATTGGTCCAGCAGTGTCACTAGTTTAATTATTTTAGCACTACGCGGTGCTCTGCTTTCATTCCTTTTCCGCAGCAATAAATAACATAATCCTGATGTAAGTGGAGACGGTGACTCTGGGGGAAGCCCTTCACTGACCCAGCAGCTCCCCCCAGTACCCAGAGCTCCCCCCAAGCTGTGCAGGTCCATTTTACCTTTGGCTGATCCCTCCCTGCTGAACTCGGAGGCTGCTTTGCCAGCAGAGAGACTGCACTGTGGTCTCTATTGATTCTCAGGTGATTTGCTGTGTACAGGTGAAAAAGGGTCATGGAAAATTCTGCCTGGAGAGCCTTTAGTTGGAGGTGACAGCGGTGTGCCTCCTGGCTAACCGTCAGGAGCTCCGGGCTGTGGACAGGGAACAGCTGTACAAACAGCTCTTATCCTGAAGATCTGGAGAAGTGACAATCACCATTACTTGGGGAGGATCCCGGTGAAAGTCACTGGTTTTCTACTAAGGGGCAGTTCTGCAGTATGTCACCTTGAAGGATGCCAGAAGCCGGGTACCCATTTCCCTGGCCCTCGTTTTCTGTCACAGTGGTCTCTGTGGTCACAGCTCTCTGCTGGATGGCACCGAGCACCTTTAGGTTTGAGGGCTGCCCCTGTATTGAGTGAGGAAGGAAAAGTGCAAGTGAAGGACATAATTGTCTCTATTTAATAGTACTGTAAAGTTTGGGGGGTTTAAAATTTTCTATCTTGTCACTTTTTTTCCTGGTGGTATAAAGAATGTCAGCCCTTTAGCCCGGCAGTGCTGAAAGCCTGTTCCTCTGGGGAACAACAGGACATGGCCCAGGGAATGTCCATGGAAAGCTGGGTGGGATCACAGCCAAGGAGCCCTGCAACAGCACTGGGGCTGGAACCCTTCTAAGGAGACCTTGGTTGGTGGCAGGGGTGGAACCCTCAGGTAGCAGGAGAGAAGGGACACGTGGCTGCTGGACCCAGCCACCTTGGGTGTCCCCAGCTGCTCTGTGAGCTCAGGGTGAGGGATGATGCAGGGGCTGTGTCCTGGAGGGAGGGGATGCAGGGGTGGATGTGGAGAAACGCTGCTGTAGCCATGGCAGGGGAACAGCAGGAGCAGCAATGCAGGCTCGCTCACACTGCTCCTCCTGCCTGGGAACGTTCCCCTGCGGCGAAAGGATAATAACTCATTTTCTTTATCCTTACAGTCCATGGCATTTCTATGGAGATGGGTGCCAGTTAGTACTGGCTGTGGTGGTGCCTCTTATAATGGGGAATTGTTATATCCCTGACTGTTCTTTGTGCGCTTCCTCCCACTGGAAAGGAAAAAATGTCTCTGTTGAAGTAGCCGAGCTCAAAACATAGACACAGCTGGGAAGTCTGAGCATGTCCAGCCCAAGCAGCACATGAAGTACATACGCTTCAGCAAAACAGGGTTTGAAAAAGCTGAAAAACATTGTCAGCCAGTGATGCAGACCTGACAACGCTCTTCATGCTGCATCTCCGGGACGGAGGCATTTGTATTTTATCTATTGCCATTTCGCAGCACTCGCTGCCCAGGGAATCTGTTACTAAATCCTGACTGGTATAAGGTCCATGTGCGTGAACCAGGGCCACGCTGGGGGGAGACAAAGTGACTGCTTCAAAGCAGGCATGGAAAACGTGTCCTGAAGGGGCAAAATGTGTTCTTAAGAGGGCAAGTGTTAAGGGGAAAGGGAAAGAAGCTGAGGTGCAGCCACCAACTGGAATCACAGCAGAGCACAGAGCAATTCTGCTTTTTCCTTTTTTTTTTTTTTTTTTTTTCCCCATTTTAGGAAGCAGCGGGGTAGTTGGGCCAGGTGTAGGAGAACATCTGTGGAGTGTGGAGGCTGCAGATGTCCTGCTGCGTGTCCTTGTGTTGTGTGCCTGGAAAAGGCAACAAGGAAATGCAGCATTTCTGGAGCTCAGAGATCCCCACGGACAGGGATCCCTTTTGTAAACAGACTGTGTCTGCTGTCAGAGAACTTTCTAAGCCAGGAAAACGCTGTCTCCTCTATAACTTAATGCCCACTTTGTTATATACAAGACAATTTATACGGTTTGGTTAGGGCAATTCCTAGTTTTAAAAGTACAAAACCAAGGAAAACTGATTGCTCCAGGCGAGTTAAAACCTCAGTCTCGTGTATCTGACGTCACAGTAATGCAGGCCATAATGGTGGGCATTTCATTAAATCCTGTACCATCTCTCATGCGCTGGGATGGGATGACCACCCGCCTTAACCACTTCAAGAAATGTGTGCAGCTTAATGCCAGCACCTTTAAACCAGTGGCTGTGTGCAGAACATTCTGAGGGCTGGGCTCATTTCCCTCTCTCTTCCCCGTCCACACACCAGTTGAAGCACTGGTGCCAGTGCGTACAGCTGTTCCTTTCCCCACGGACACAGACACCCTTCTGTACAGCAGCCTGTTGCACCGTCACCAGAACAAACGTTAGTTGTGTTGTTTCCTGCGTGCTGGCGGGTTGTAACCAGGAGAACAGGACAGGTTATTGCAGCAGTTCAGGACTGACATGTGTTCTGCAGCTTTTGCTGCCTGCATGATAATTATCGTGTAGCAAGTGCTGTTCCTGGTTAAAGATTCATGATGTCTTTGCAACTGCTCCCCGGGGCCTGCGGAATTCCAGGCTGGCTGGCAGTAACCATCCTTCTGGCCCCTCTCCCTTATTACTTCTCTACCTAGAATAGATTTTGCCTCTAACCCGTGTCAGAAACTCAGGGAAGGTTTGAGTGCTGGGACAATGGTAAATTGCCATCACTGTCTGGGTGCTGTTCTGAGGGATACAGGTCTGTAGTATATTTTTATTGCCTTGAATTGGTACTCCTGCACGCGCACACAGTACCCCCTGCTCATCCCACACCTGGGGGTCTGCTGGAAGGCAGAGAACACCCACGTGTTTGGCTGGAGGGATCGACGCCTTCAGCCTATGCAGCAACAAACCTGTCCTGGTTCTTTGTTCTTTCCATAGACATGGATGCTCTTATGCCACGTCCAGAAGCATGGAGGTGCTTCTGGTGGGTATTCAGAGCAGGCCCATGCTCGGAAACGCTCCAGGTGGGGAGGGACAAAGACCCTTTTTCCTGCCACTTCTTTAGTGTCATTGGTGTGTGATCAAAAGAAAGGACTGACCTGATTTTCCGCAGTGCTCAGCACCCACACGTCCCCGTGAAGCTGAGGAGAAGGGCAGGAGCGCACTGTTTTTGAAATGAAGCCCAGAAAATGACTCATAATGCTGTGAAGGAGATACTTGACAACTAAATGAAAATATATACAGACAGAAGGTACCAAAGCATTTCTGTGGAACATTTTATTGTAGTAACCTTTCGGGTGGTGTTTCTATCGCAAAGCTACAACTGTTGGATAGCTGTTACAACAGCTTCATTGAAACATTATTTTCTGTATTTTAGCTAGGGCATCCCTGTCTGTGGAGAAAACAACCGCTGTATGTTGTGATCACCTAGATTTTGGGGCAGGCCTTTGCAAGATCCTGGCCTCGGCTCTGCTCTCTGGAGGGTAGAACTCATTTGGGCTCAGAGACAACTGTTCTCACCTATTTGGTGCTGTGGTCTGGGTGTTGCTGCTGCTCACTGACCCCTGGGTAGCTGTATCCGTGTCTGTAGCAGCCTAGATACTGAAATGCCGAATCTTCCCTGGGCAGGGAGGAGGAGGAGGCACGAAGCCAACTGGGCGAGGTACCTTGTCGTGCTGAGCAGCCTCTGCCACTGCCCTCTTTGCGACGGGTTTTGCTGAGAGCACGGAGGTGGGAAATTCTGAGGAGGCGGACTCGGATGCCACAGGGTTATTGTGGGAAAGCCTGAGGTTGTGGTTGGTGAAGCCTTGTGCGACGCTGGGCACCAGACCCGCTGATGTATCTTGTCCTGGTTGAGAGTAGGTGACTCCAGGCTGGAAATGAAAAACAGTTTGTGTTTGTGTTCAGCGACTTGGGGCTTAGGATGTACAGGTCATCGATACCTTACAAGGTACCCTGCTCCCAGCTAGATACAGGCCTCCAACCCGGGCATGAAGTGTTCCTGACCATCGCAGAACTTTGATTTGCATTTGAATACATACATGGGAGCCCAGGAACACATTTTTAATATCCAGTGGATCATTAGCACCAAATTCTGTGCCATGTGAACTTTCAGGGCCACCTGTGCTGCTGGCAAAACATTGAAGACCGACTGTCTTAGGCTTCCTCTCATCTCCCTCCAGACAGCTAATTACTGCTGTGTAACGGTCTGGTCTGCAGGAAGTGTTCAACCTCCACCCAGCCCTTCTGGGACCATGTGGAGGCTCAAACACCTCGGGTTCAGTGCACAGACGTTTCCTTCCTCCTGCTACAGCAGCGCAGGTCAGGCGCCCCGAATTCACTCACGTCTAACGACTACTAGCAAAACTCCCCAGCTGGTTTCATCTGCCACCATGGCTCGTGTTGGTTTACATCTCTCTGCCCCTCGCTGAGCAGAGCTTGGTTGCCTGTGCCCTCCCAGAAGTGGGCAGGAGGACAGACTGTATAGAGCCTGGGTGGCAGAGGTGACATAATCCCTGGCACAGACACCCACAGGATAATCAGGAGCTACCTTACCTTGGTTTTCAGGATATAAAATTAAAACTCAAGTTATCAGAGAGAGCTAATTCAGCCTACAGTGAAAGAGGTAAACTGAGGGTGATTGCTTCTAGCTTTACCAGCAGAACACTCGGGAAGGGAAGGGAGCGTGTGGTGCAGTACCTGGTGTCCGTAGAGCTGGCAGTCCACTCTCAGGTCCTCGGAGGGGCGTATTAACCTTGAGGCTGTGCAGAAACCAAAATTCTGGCAAAGCAGAACACAGTCAGGAGAAAATAGTTATGAAATAGAGGAGGCCAGCATTACTATTTTGAATTTCAGAACATTTCGAAATAGCTACATCTTCTCATGTTTTATCTGAGCAGCAAAGTGCTTGCTTTTCAGTCTGTTGGACTCAAAGGCAAGCTATTTAAATGCATAACTGGTAAATAAGTGAGAGCCCTGTATTCTTCTCGAGTAAGATCCTTTGTATGTCTGGATATGAGGGAGGGAAAGAATATATAGGAATTGAGTTAAAAGGTTCCCGCCCACTAAAACTGCCTGGGACTCAATTTCATCAGCAGCAAAAGAAGAATTTTATCATGATAAAGTGTACAGTATAATTCTCAAGAGCCTGTACGAAGCACACTGACAGCATTAAATTGTGGGCGGGTGAAGCAGTCAGCCTTTCGGCGTGTGGCTGTGTACTGCCCAGTACAAAGAGCCCGAGTTTCTCAGCTGCTCGTGTTAAGAAGAGTAAACAATAATATCTATACTCTTGATTGAAAATATCTTGTGTTAAGGACACTTTGCTCCTCACGCCTTTTTGAAATATGTGCAAATACATCAGGATTCAGCCCAGATACGTCAGAGGGAATAGAAAGGTGCGGTACAGCTTCAGGAATGAAACACTGGAGAGCATCTCATGATGGCATTCAACCCTGACCCTCCCACCCTGACCCAGCTCGGTCCCGGCAGCGAGCGGCTCCTCTGCCCCGGCGCTGGGGAGCTGGGGCTGAGGTGCGGGGGTACTCACGGACTGGTCCTCGGGCAGCAGCTGACAGGCCTCCACGTTACCCTTCGCTTCTGCCGCCGAGCAGTTGGTGGCAGCCACAGCAAACTCGACGGAGACACTGTGCACCGGGTGATACTGGTAAAACGGGAAAATTGTTTAGTGGGCTTTGCGCTGAGAAACTGCAGAGCTGCTAAGGAAAGAAAAAAGGCAAACATCATGGCTTCTGGCTCTGCGTCTCCCACTGAAGTCAAAGGGAATCCTGTGGCTAAAAAGACACAGAATGCTCGGGAAATCAAGGACAATTCAGTGGGAGAGTTCAGAGGCAGCTAAATCTGTTCACAAACATAACTAGCTAGCACTGCCCAGTTACCCAGAGGAGACACTCTTTGCACGGAAGGTTAGACATAGTTGTTGCAGGTACCTGTATCCTGGCTCTCCCGATCTCCAGGAGCCGGAGGTAGGGATCGGCGGTTTTGCTGTTGTGGTCGTTGAGCGCAGCCGTAACGGTTGCCAGCACCTCGGTGTTGTTGAGGCTCGCCAGCAGCGGGCAGTCGGGACACATCCGGAGGAGGTCTTCGCTTGAGTCTGCGGGAGGAACCAAACCGATTCATTTCGATTAGACCCCAGGTTGTTCTGAAAGCCATTATGGACCCATTCGGTCACACAAAACAGTCACCGCCTGTCCCAAATGGCAGCGGAAGGAATTTCTGCAGCACAGACTATAGATGGCACCATTTCACACGACTTTGCCACTCAAGCCTTTCTGCTGGCGAAGTGCTGTGGACCTCAACAGCACATCTTGGACGTTCTCACTCAGGTTTTAATCAATTCTCTTTTTGGAAAACTATCCATGACACTAATGAAAAGGTGTCTCCGCTCACAGAAGGAATGCTGGAAAAATGAAGAGTGGACTAGATTGGACGAGATGATCTGAAAGGCCCCTTCCAACCCAGGCAATTCTATGATTCTGTGAAGATATTTTAATTTATTGGAACGGTGTTTGCTTGAGTGTATTGCTTCATTCACTCCCCAGTTTTGAAAGTAGCACTGAAAACATCTACAGAGCAAAGAGATCTCGTACAGAGCAAAGAGATCTTGTACAGAGCAAAGAGATCTCGTACAGAGCACGCAGAACAGACACTCCACTTCCCCGTGGCAGTATAATAAATGCTGGGTTTAGTAAATAACGCCATCTGGCAAAGGGGCTCTGAAGATCGACAAGCTCCAGTAAATTCAGTCCAACGAGAAATCACATTCTTGAGGCTGCGCTTCTGAGTGACAAGCCTCAGTCCCAGCAGTCTCCAGGTCAGAACTGGGAATTGCTCCCCAGGTAGTCTCAGAGTATCTTAATTGTCGCAGTCAAGAGGAGCAAAGAGGGAGGGCTGGGTTTGTGGGTGAATGAAATCAGAAAAGGGAAAAAATTCCTTTCAAAAGAGCTGGGTTTATAAAACCTATTACCGGCCCTCCTTTGTGCCGTGTTTATACACAGCACTTGCTGGCTTTCAGAGGCAGAGAAGCTGGTGAACGGTAAGCACTGCTGTGCTAATCCTCCAGCTCGGGATTAAACCCAAAGAGCAAAGTCTTTACCTGCGTGTGAGTGGCATTTACTCGCGAGTACAGATAACTTTCCATCCAGCTTCTGCAGTTTGACATCACAGTCACCCTCAACTGCCTGGAGAGAGACAAAAATCAAAGGGTTACATCGTTCGGATAAAGAGGAATTTCTGAAAAGGGCAGCTATTGCTAAATTCAGAAGAACGGATCCTGGCTGAGTGTTCCTGGCAAAATCAGGCAATTGCAAAGGCGCTGCTGGGCGGGTGCTGAGATTTTGTAAAAGGCAGAGCAGAGCCGCAGCGTTTGGATCCAAATCTGGGTCTCGACAGCATCAGAGGTGCCTGCGTAGCCAGATTATGGACATTTGCTTCAGGCTGCTCTCTCATAAAGAGCAAAGAATATGAACACTGATGAACGAAGGCTTCTGCGGAGCTGTTTGATGACATTCTCACTGGTCTTGGCTGGTCAGTGGCCATGGGAACTGC